>JAJLUB010000007.1:0-184499 GCA_030564085.1 Nakaseomyces uthaithaninus
CTGCCCCCCCCCCCCCGCGCCCCTGCGTTGCGTCCCTTGCGGGTGTCACCCGGGGTGGCTTACCCGCACGTGCTATCGTGTATGGGTATATGATTTCACGGTATAATGTATGTGTGTGATGTTGTTATGTTGTTATATATAAGTGCGCATTTATATACTCCACACTACAAGATTACAGACAGCCAGCCGAGGCCGAAGAGGCAGAGTGCCAGCGGGTAGAGCTGCACGAAGCCCTTCGAGCGCGTCACGATCGCGGAGCAGCTGAAGGACCACACGAAGCAGAACGCAGAGCACAGGAGCCGCAGCACCGTGTGCGCCCGCACCTTCCACCCGCTCTGCGCCTTCAGCGCGTGGAACACCGCCGGCAGGATGACCTGCACCACCAGCGCGTTGATCACCAGCGGGAACAGGCAGTACCCAGACAGCGATATGTACGCGAGCAGGCTCGCGTTCTGCCGCGGCTTCGTGAGCTTCAGGTGCAGCGCCATCACCAGCAGCACGAACCAGCTCGACACGAACACGGAGGAGAACAGCGTCTTCGCGTGCGACACACACACAGAGTACAGGATGATGAACGCCAGCGGCGCCCAGAAGTCCGAGCTGCTGAATATGTCGTCGCCGGCCCCGTCCTCCGCCGTGCCCGCCGCCATGTACCGGCTGGACGGCATGTGCGGGTACACCACCTGCTTCAGCTTCGAGTTGATGTCGTACACGTCCCGCTTCAGCGTCTCCGCAACGCTCTCGTCCAGCGTCCCGCGGCCCAGCCCGCCAACGTCCATGTTGCCAGTGAGCCCCCCCGCGTTGAAGGCCTCGCCGCCCTCTCTGCTGCCATTGCTGCCGCCGTTGCTGCCGCCCCGCTTGGGTTGCGCGGGCACATCCGGCTCAATGAAGTCCGGCTCTATGAATTGATCGTCTGCAGACATCTCCTCGTGTCGAATTTCTCAAATTAAAGCTCCCAATTATAGCAAAACACCTTCTCTCCCGCCAAAAAACAAAAGAAGCAAAATAACAATAGCCGTATTCAATCCGGGAAATACGGTGGAATCCTGTCCAGGGGGTATATCCACAATGTACTTGCTCTGTCGTCTACCTGTGCACAATGCTACCTCTGCTGGTATAAAACTTCCAACTTCTGGATTGCTGCGCTCTTGTAACCTGCCTCGACAGACCCTCCATTGCTCGCAAGTCCCTTTATGCCTGTGCTCGCCTTCCCACTTAAATACACACAGACGCACACTGAGGGCCAGCCTGTCAACGCCCCGAGCAGCCCTGTCCAAACCACGTGATATAATAATATTGCACGTTGAGACCACATGTAATATTTCGGAAATAATGATAAATGCACCCGGTCTCCCGGCTCGCCGCTCCACGGTCTCAGCTCAGAAGCTGCTCTTATAAGCGGGACGCGATGGGATGCCTACAGTGTTGACGAAGTCACCGGGAATACACCGTTGATCCTGGCGTCTTTTGTCGCATTTTAAGTGCTCTGCTGCCAGTTTGTTTTTAGTCCTGTGGCTGTGTGAATTGATCAGTGTTGTCTTCAACCCCCCCTCTCCATCCTCCACGCTTCACTCTCTCTTTGAGCAAACAGCCTCGAGGTTCCCGGATAATATAAACTAGAATAGCCTCTGCACGAACAATTGTCTGCTTCGTTTTAATATGTCGTTGTGGGTTGATAAATACAGGCCGAAGAACTTGAAGACACTGAGCTATAACGATGATTTGACGCACTTCCTGTCGTCTCTGGCTATGAACTCGAAGGACCTCCCACACCTGTTGCTGTACGGGCCCAACGGTTCTGGCAAGAAGACCAGGTGCATGTCCCTGCTGGAATCTATATTTGGTGGCCAGGTCTACCGTCTGAAAATTGATGTGAGGAGGTTCGTCACTCCCTCCAACAGGAAGCTGGAGCTCAACGTGATCAGCTCGCCATACCACCTCGAGATTACTCCCAGTGATATGGGGAACAACGACAGAATTGTCATCCAGGAACTGCTGAAAGAGGTCGCACAGATGGAGCAGGTCGACTTCCAGGACAGCTCGTCAGGCATCGCCAACAGATTCAAGTGTGTCATTATTAATGAGGCTAACTCTTTGACGAGGGATGCGCAGGCTGCATTGAGACGAACCATGGAAAAGTACTCCAAAAATATAAGGCTGATTCTTCTGTGTGACTCCATGTCCTCCATCATATCGCCAATTAGGTCACGCTGTCTAATGATCCGCTCCCCAGCGCCCACAAAGGAAGATATTCAGGCAACTTTGAAGGAAGTCGCCATGAAGGAAAACGTGTCCATCCAGTCTGACACCGTCATTGATAGGATAGCTAGCGAGTCGAACGGTAATATGAGGATTGCACTGCTCATGCTGGAGTCCATGAGTCTGAGTAACGAAATGCAGCTCAAGGACTCCACACCTGTGATAAAGCCTGACTGGATGGTTGTGATCGCCAAACTTGCAAACAAGATAAAGAAAGAGAGATCGGTAGGCTCTCTCATAGAGTGTCGTGCGGTGCTGTACGATCTACTGGCCCACTGTATTCCTGCAAAGATAATCCTACAGGAGCTGACGTTTGCTCTAATTGCTGATCAAGTAACACCAGAAAGTTCAAAAATTGAGATCGTTGACCATGCGAGCGTATTTGATGAAAGATTGAGCTTGGGTAACAAAGCGATTTTCCATCTAGAAGGCTTTATTGCCAAAGTGATGTGTACTCTAGATAAGTAGTATCTGTTAATAGTCAATAAGAAGTGCATTTTTGATTCTGCGATGTTCCGAAGCATTATGTTCAGAGCATAGCAAAAGGAAAAAAAGATATAATCTTTATCAAATGTTTTGTCATTAATGTACATAATAGGGTTTCTTATTTATCAATGTTAATTAATTAGAAATGTAAAATTACAAGGTGGGGGGTGGGTGGGTTTTCGTTGTTTTTGTGTTGTAAATCAATTCAATCTTCATCGTTGAACTTTGGTGCTAGGAAGAATTGTAGGAAACCACTCTTCAAATCGAATTGAAATAGAGCTGGCGCTTCGCTTGACAACCTTATGCCGATCTTCTCCGAGAGCGCAGAACCCTTCACGATATCCAACAAATACTTAGATCCGAAGGTCAGGTCAACGGGTTGTTCCATCTCCAGCTTGACAGACTCTTCTGGCTTTTCCATGTCAACGAAAGGCTTCAAGATAACGGAACCAGAGCCAATGTCACCGTCTGCCACGAACTTAATGGTCTCCTTGGTGACCATTATGTTCAGCGAGTCGCTCAACTGACTCAAGTCACGTACGACCTTGGAGAACTCGTAGGATGGCATCATCAATGTAGTGTCGTATTGCAGCTCTTCGATCTTCAAGAAGTCAGCGTCGATGTCCATCAGCTTCAAGGAGTACTCGGCGATTCTCTCCCTCTTGGTGTCCTCGAACAACAACAGAACGGAGTCTGGGGTGTCGTCCGCAATCAAAGTCAGAGTGTCGGAGTTGTTACCACATCTCAGGATCTTACTCAAGGAGGTCAAGTCAATACCTAAGGTGACCGGGTGGTCGCATCTGTACTCCTGGAACGCCTCGATACCGATCTCCAAGGAGACAAGCAACACACGCGAGTCATCCACAGCCTGCGCAATGATACCGTCCTCCTTACACTGGAAGTTGACCAACTGAACACAGTCCTTGAAACCGTCAATAATTCTCTTGAAAAGAGATGCCTCTTCAAACTTAGCTTCCAACATTTCTTATTTTTGTGCTTACTTCTTTCTTCTAATTGTGCTCCACAGCAGTTATCCCTCCTTGCAACTACATCGAGATCCAATTAAATAAGAAAAACAGAAAGCACACGAGTTGCAGCAACTTATATATGCACGCGAAGACGTGAGCAACTGGAAAACTGCATATGAGGCCCCAGCTAGAGAGAGAAGGAGCAGTACCCTCCCAACTAAGTAAAAGCAGACGCCAAAAAAATTTCAAGCTCATTATTTTTTTTTTACGCGTCGCACAACCCGCAGCCCTCACGCATGCGCATCGCAGTGCCAGCACGAAAGGCAGAGCACCCACAGCGCACATTGAGTGGCACATGCAGTGTTTAGCGCAAGTGGAGGACGCGTCTTGCGTACATTCGTGACCGGATGGGGAAACGTTAGTGGGTTACGCCCGCTGAGGTACGCACGCTGCGCGTTGCTCTGTCCTCTCTTCTACGTTTCTACATAAAATATGTACACCGAATGCAGTGTCTAGCGCACTTTCTATGAACTAAAAAGAAGGAAAAACCTTAAATGGATCTCTTCCATGATAGCCTTGTATGAGATGGTGCTACTCCCCTCACTATATCTATTCTACCATCTGCCTATGTCTCTGTGATGGAGGATCGGAAGAGGGGGAGGGTAGGGGAAACGGAGGAGTACGAAGAGCCGGTGGCACTACTATACACTTTCAAACACACCTTCTTATGCTATACACATTGACCCATAAACAGCACGCTCTGCAGAACCCAGGATCCACGTTTTCATTCGTACAGAGATATGTTGGTGCACCCACACACCCTTGTATGTGACTTGTTCGTGAAACATTACTTTGTTCTGTCACAAAATGTGTGATGCCCCAGAAGCCGCCAATTGCGTAGTGTTGGCAATATAAAACCATGCACCCCAGTCTAGAAAAGCTTAGTACTTGCACACCTGACGTGTAATTCCTCCCAGTATCTATGCTTATTGTTGATAGGGAGCACGGTGACATATAGAAGAGAGAGAAAACGAAGGAGTTAAATTGAAAACGTAATCAGATTATACCGTTTTCAACATAACTTATCTCTGTTTTTGGATTGACCTTAAAAAATAAAAAGTAAAGCAATGATTGGGGGATTAAATAGAATTCTGGGAACAAATGATAACATTCTGAACAAAGATAACTCCTCGAGTACAGGTAAGCGCGCGAGGCTCTTTACGCTATCTCGGAACTCCGACTCTGCCAAGAAGACAGCACAGGAAAGCATCAAGTGTGACAAACTCCCCAGAACTATATATAAGAACGCCAATTTCTCAATTCCCGGGAAATACGAGATCGTTCAGGTGCTGGGAAAGGGTTCCTACGGTGTTGTTTGCGCAGCCAAAGTGAAGGACCCCGTACTGAAGGGGCGGGAGTTAAACATTGCTGTCAAAAAAATTGTGAATATCTTCTACAGAGAGATACTGCTGAAAAGAGCAATCAGGGAGGTCAAATTCATGAACTTCTTCCGAGGGCATAAAAACATCGTGAGCTTGCTGGATCTTGAAGTAGTTCTAGAGAAACCGTATGACGGCCTGTATTGCTACCAGGAGCTTGTAGATTACGACCTGGCACGGGTTATCCATTCTTCTGTGCAACTTTCAGAGTTCCACATTCAGCACTTCACTTATCAGATATTGTGTGGAGTCAAATATATTCACAGTGCGGATGTAATTCATCGCGACTTGAAACCAGGCAATATCCTATGCACCGTAAATGGGTGCCTGAAAATTTGTGATTTTGGTTTAGCGAGGGGAATATCAAAATTATACTATTCTTCTAGCGGTAAACCTAGTGATATTACTAACTACGTTGCAACAAGATGGTACAGAGCTCCCGAGTTAATACTTTCCAACAAAGAGTACGATAAGTCAATAGACATATGGGCTGTGGGATGCATTTTGGCAGAGTTTTATGGACGAAAGCCAATATTCATGGGCAAGGATTCGATGGACCAGGTATACCAAATTGTAAAAATCTTGGGAACTCCTCCAAAAAAACTGCTAATCAAATTTGGGACAATTAAAGCTTGGAATCTTTTTGGGCTCAATACAGATGGAGACGATGACCAACCGGTACAGAAACCAGGAGTTCCATGGTCAACGCTTTATCCCTTGGCATCTGACGATGCTCTTGATTTAATTGATAGTCTGTTGAAATGGGACAGTAACGATAGACTGACGGTAGCACAAGCCATAGAGCACCCGTTTCTTCAAACTGTTAGGAAAATTGGGGATGAACCTGTCTGTACTAAAGGGCCTTTCAATTTTTCGTATGAAGAAAAACTTGGGTCAATGGAAGACCTAAGGATGTGTCTTTATGACGAAGTCAAGCAATTCAATCTGGAGAAACTTATGAATAGCCAATACTCCTCAGAGAATTACAACGACTAGGACAGTGAACTTGAAAACAAGTATTTAGACACACTGTTTGATTTATGAAGTTATTGTCTTGATTCTTTTTTTATTCTACATTATTTTTATTTTTTTTCTTTTTTTTATTTATTGGGGACTTAATATGAAAATAATCATTTGGGTAATATTTGGGTAACACCTAAATTCAACTTCAGAACCAATCAGTCGACTTATTTTACCGTACATAAATAACAGGAAATTGGTCACTATACATGCATCAGGAATCTCGAGAACTAGTTTGTTCACGTGATGGGGTTTCATACGAGAAAATATACCCTGGTTTCACAACAAGGTTGTGGATTAGGGACGTATCGAATGGAGTAGGATTTAGTCTTCTTTGATTAAGCATTCAATTTACATCACAGCGTAGTCTTAGTAACCCAATCATAAGTTACAGAGGCAAACTTTTATTATTTGCACTTAACATTTATAGAACACACCGTTAGTGGTTTTTGACACAGTGAACAAGCAACAGATAGGGCACTGAAGTACTAAAACCCTTTTTATAGCACAATAATTGAGAGTGAAACATAACAAGAATGGATCATTTAGGGGTGGCCACGAATACGAGGGGCCGTCGCCGTGCATTGTCAGTGAATAGTTATTCGGAAGACCAGCAACATGCAATGGACAATGCCTTAGATAACCTGAAGAACGATCTGGGTTTAGTAAAGAGCCAGTGGGGTAGAGTGCTAACAAACGACTCCATCCCCCTTGAACTGGCGCTATCATTTTTGGACGACACATCTGTTGGTCTGGGTCATAGATATGTAGAGTTCAACCAACTGAAGGACCAAATCGGGGGGCATTTACAAGATGTTGTCAATGAACACAGCCAAGCCTTCAATACAAACGTTGCATCATATAGTCAAGCAGTCAATGCAATCACTAAAGCGCAAGACAAATCACTAGAGTTGAGAGAGTCAGTTAAAACAGCTAATGGTAAAATCACAACATCTAAAGGTGATCTAGGAGAGCTTAATGAACAAAGTCTCAAATATAATCAAATGATTGAAGATTTGAACGCAATTGAAAAATTGATTCAATTACCCGAGAAGATTGAAGAAAAAATTAGGGACAAGGACTACAAAAGTGCACAAGAATTACTTGATAATGGCTTACAATTAATCAATAGTCCAAATTTGAAAAGTATTAACGCTATTCAACCATTGAACCAGCAGTTGGAATTACAAGAACACGTTCTATTTAATACACTCATTGAAGAGGTTCATAACATCATTTACAGCAAAAAAGATGATGCTCTTGTGAATAATCAGGTTTATAAAATCGTTGGTATTTCCCAAAACCAAATATCAACATTGGAAAACTACGTCTATAATGTTGTAAACATAGACATTAAAAAGCAAGCGGGATACATGAATGAAAAGTTTAGTTTATTTTTGGAAGATATTAAAGATGCTAAAGCTTACTCTGAAAATGTGATAATACGAAGTAGTAAAACTTCGTTTGATGATCTCTACATCTACCTCAGTATATTGAGAGACATGAAAAAACTCCCCTCTGCAGTCAATATCATTGCTGACAGAACAAAGGAGGAATTCCATAATATTATCTTGAAGGCCATTGAAAAAGTGAGGGCAAAACATCCGTCTGTTCTCAAGATGTCGAAGGGATTTGACAAGGAAATCACCTTTGGATTATCTATTAAAGATTTATTGTCATTGATCATGAGAGAATGTTTTTGGGAAATCTTTCTTAAATTTGTTATTGCCACACAAGGCCACAGAGTTGTAATGGAGTCTGTTAGTATCCTCCAAGTGTCTGGTAATAGGCTATCGTATCCATTCGAAAAAATCTGGCCTAAAATGCTAGATGAGATCGAAGTATTATTGTCCAAATATTTGAAGAATGATAGACTACTAAACAATAAAAATCCAAGGACCAGAGGTTCAAGAACTTCGTCAATCCTCACCAAAACCAACGAGATATTTCTTTTAGAAAATAATATCGAGGATGACTCCAGTGCTAAAGATCACTCTGTTGAACTGAAAACACTTCTGAAAGATATATTTCCTGGTTTTACTGTTTCTGCCAATATGGATTTGGGATCAATTTATATCAAGGATGAGTCTTTTAAGAGAGATGATGCGTTAATTCCTCCAACAATTTTCAATATCAAGGTTCTTCTGGAACCATTTTTGTTATACACAAGGTCAGCGCAATATATTCTTCCTCAGTCATTAGGAACCAAGGTTCAAAATCCGTTTGACTTTTTCGAAAATTACATGAACAATCAATTTGCACCATATATCGAATTAACTTTCAACTCTTTATTTGATGCCAAAATCGATAAAACAAATCCATTTGCACTTGAAACGATAGCAGAGGGAAAGCTAATATTCAAAGCTGCTGCAGATTTTCAAACTATGCTTTTTAAAATTATGAATATCATGAACACAACGAATGGTTTTAGAAGAAATATATCATCATCAATTCTAGAGCTTATCATAAGATTCCATGTCTATTATTCTGACCTATTTAGCTCAGTTTTATCAAACAGTTCCAACGATATCAATGGCAATATTTTAATTACTTGGCTTGATGATCAGAAATTACTTCAAATAGAGGATAAAATTTACAACGGAGATGAAAGTGTGATCGAACAAGAGACCAGAGAGTTGCTCAAATATGTGCCACACTTTTGTGAAAAAGGTAGAGGCCTAAGTAATCACGACGTTTTTGGTCCCGCCACCATGGATACCGTAATATACTTTCTCGCTACTGTAATCTGGATTTTAGACTGGTTACCACTACTGAAAAAGAGAGTAGGAGATGATAACAGCAACGAAAACAATAGTGATGTTGACCAATTAAGACACAAATGGTCTTTCTTTGAAACAATTGATATGGAATTGAACCAGTTTGGTAGTTTGAAATTTTCTTTGGACAGCGAGTTTGAAGAAAAGTTTGACGAAGCTGTCTACGGATTGATGAATATTAAGACTAAATTAGTCTCCCTGTTGAGGTTTGATATTCGGTCTGTATGTATGTTACAGATCGGTGAACTATTCCAAAATACCAGACTGTGGAATCCTGAAGATAGTAGCAATGAAATTGATCAAAGCATAGCATCTTTAATATCCAAGTTGCGAGTATCAGAAAACAAACTAAGGCAACAAATCTCTGACATTGAAATAAAAACTATATTTAGTGGAATTGATTTGATGTGCAATCACGCATTCATGGATGGTGCTAAGACAATTGAGATACTGAACGAAAATGGTATCAAGAAAATCTCGAGAAATATCAATGTACTGCAACACACTTTCAGAAATCTTTCTTCCGAGCCTGAGCGTGTGAACATGTCGCATGTGCTCAACTACTATGCTCTTTGTGGTAGTGACGAAAATGCATTGTTCAAGCAAATTGAATCTGGTTCGCTGTCCAATTATTCTTTGGACGATTTCAAGAATATTTTGAGATTACAATTTAGTGAAGAGATAGCGAGACAAATGAAACGTTCCAGCAAGATGTCATCGAAGCAATCCAAACCTAGCAATAAGAGATACAAAGATGCAATGGATACGCTGAATGCCTTAACTAACAGAAAAAACAATCCGCTTCCACCAGCAAAAATTGCAGGTGAGCCAATTATTCCAGCCAAACCTAGCAGTCCAGCTCCAGAAAGTGATAAGGTCTCAAATAATTCTAATCATTCACAAGGTGTTCAAAAGATCAAACAAATGCTGGGTGGTAATGAATCCCACTAGATCATATACGAACCATAAATATCCATCATTATCATATAAAGGTCTATAAATTTATGCATTCCCACTTTGTGGCTATATATAATGAAATTGATGACAGGCTGATAACTCTAATAACTGCTCACAAGAATGAATATCACTTGTGCTGAAATGTTTTTTTATTTTTGAGCAGATGTTGATTGTTGAATTCCCATCATCGATATTTTGCATATTTGTTACAATCGCTTATTTTGAAAAAATGAAGAAAATTGTAAATTTGATGAAATATGACTATCAGGATAATAGAAAGGGTTGGCATTTGGCACTTATTCCGATAAGGGTCTCTTCATTTTTTAGAAATTGTCGTGGTATTACATAAATCTTTCAACCCTCCAAAAACCAGCAATCAAAGATGGATGCCATTGCAGATCCCAACTTCCAACAAACCAAAACAAGGGCAACAGCTGCAGAAGACATTCCATCACTTCTTACTGTTATACTCGACATCTCTCCGAGGTTATGGGCAGAGTTCGATCATGTAAAGAAGGAGAATAGCAGCATAATTTCTGTTTTGAAGGCTTTGATTGTTTTTTTAAATGGGCACTTGGCCTTCAATGGTGCGAATCAAGTTGCAGTTATAGCTGCTTACTCACAAGGGATACAGTATCTGTATCCTCGGAGTACTGCCGCAAATAGCAACTCTAAGGAACTATCAATTATCAACGCGAATATGTACAGGAGGTTTAGAAATGTGGATGAAACACTGGTTGAAGATTTTTATGAATTATTCAAGAAAGAAGAAGAGTTGATTGGCGAACCTGTTCAAAAGAGTACTTTATCTGGTGCTATGTCTGCTGGTTTGGCGTACACTAATAGAATATCAAAGGAATACGATAATATAGGAATAAAATCCAGGTTACTTGTTATTACATGCGGGAGTAGTCGAGAAAAGGATGAAATATTCCAATATATACCCATTATGAATTGTATTTTCTCTGCCAGCAAATTAAGATGTCCTATAGATGTTGTTAAGATCGGAGGTAATAAAGAAAGTACCTTTTTGCAACAAACCACTGATGCCACTAATGGTGTCTACATTCATCTGGACTCAACAGTCGGTATCATTCAGTATTTAGCGACTGCGATGTCAATAGATCCATCACTCAGACACATCATAGTGAGACCAACACAAGGATCTGTTGACTTTAGGACATCCTGTTATCTGACAGGTAAGGTTGTTGCTATAGGTTTCATATGTTCTGTTTGTCTATGTGTTCTTTCTATCATCCCACCGGGCAATAAATGCCCAGCATGTGATTCTGAATTTGATGAGAAAGTCATTACAAAGTTGAAGAAGAAGCCAGTTGTACCGAGAATAGTTAAGAAGGTGGTAAAAAAGAAAGCTACCCAGTGAATTGCATTTGGTCGACAACTAAACAATATCACAGCCACTATATTATCAAGCTATTCATCCCTACTATATTTGCATAACAAGTTAGATGAAAAGTAATTAATGGGAAACATTTTCAAATGTTGAGATTGTCCCCTCTTACCTTCATTTATTTTTTTTTCTACTATCTGCATAACTTTGAACTAATTCTATATCGTAGCACATACATTTACTCCCCTCCTGTCATCTATAACTATAATATATCTTACATTATGAAAATGAGGTTCTTGAAGCCCACAAAATTGATGACAGAATACCATCAGTTAATGGAAAGCTCGATGAGAACTCCTCGAAATATACCAGAAAATCTCGATTTTACTGTAATGCTTGTATAACAATTCAACTACATGACAAGTGCTGCCAACAGATCTAACATTCTCTCTGAAGAATGCTAAATATCCGCACTTCGGCATCGGGCAAATTGTTTTTTTCTACAGCTTTATGTGCAATTGGTATTCATTTGCAGCTAAATCCATATGATTACTGAGATTACTTACATTAGATACCATTGCACTGCAAGCATTAGCAACAATAAGCCTTAGAGCTGATAAGAACAAGAACAGCAAGTTATTGGAGACTGAAAGGTTAAATAGTTGTAATGGCTAAATCAAAAAAGAGAGTGCAAAAGAAAGAAAATACGAATGAAGATGAGGAAAACCGTATGGACCCTGTATTCGGACAAACAAAAGCTTTTAATGTTAACGATCCACTCGTCAATCCATTGGTCATTGACTATTTACAATCAGTAAGGCAAGAAGCTCTACATACAAGTGCAATCAGTACCAATGTAGTTCAAAACAAGAAAATTAGTTACGGAGCTAGCATATATGATGATGATGATGATGATGATGATGATGATGATGAACAGGTCCCCATACCTAAAGTTGCCAATGATGCAACAGATGTTACTCAAACACATGAAGCAAATGATAAAATTATCCAGGAGATGCTCACCCAATATCATTACTCTGTCCCAAATTGGATCACATGGTATTTAAGTGTTGCAGAAATTGTTTGGCGTGATTGTTATGTATTTGAAGGGTACGATGATACAACTCTGTATCACTTGCTAGAATTGATAAAAAACCATCTAGCTGGCAAAAACAACTTATCTGGATTTGAGAGACATTTGCTAAATATACTTCGTGATCAACACAAGACAAATAGTGATCTAAATAGTGACCTGTCATTGTCTATCGACGAAGATTGGCTCATCGGTATTCTCAGTAAGATGAAAATACAGAAAATACGAAGTCTTGATGACGTCAAACAATTTATCCAAACATTTCACAAAGTCGTGCCCATGGGTATGAAGGAGTGGTATAATTATGTTATGCACAATGAACCAACACATACTATGTTTGTGAATATGATTGATTCACGTAGTTTATGGACCTTGGTAGATTATATGAATCAAGAGTGGCTAAAAGATATTAACAAAGCTCAAATTGGAAGTACAAAGAGAAGTCAACTGACCAAATGGCTCCTTTATCTATTACTACATATTCCCTCTCAGTTAACTGCAGAACGCACTAGTAAAATCAGGGACCTAGGCAAACGCAGCAAAAAATTGCTAGATCAAAGGAAAGGAACCAATATATTTGGACCACAAGACAGTATTACAATTACGCAGGAACTGATAGATTGTAACTGTGCTTCCCCACCAAAGGAACTCGATATGGTTTCCCTAGTACTAGTTGTAGTATCTAACATCCACGGCCAGAAAGACCTTCTTGAGTCCGTATTCTCCTAGCTATGCTGTTTGACGGAGGCCAATAGGATCATCCAGCAACCAGTCCTCCGATAGTATGCACAATATCAACAGAGGCAAGGCCCACAGCAATATACATGTTCTTGACTTCATCACTATATCAGTTGTAATTACTAATTAGATCAATTTTGTCCCTAGAAAGTATCGTAGTAAGTTTTTTTCACTAATGATTTCTGCAAAAATTCTTGCGATGAGTAACTGCTGATAGCAAAAACCCAGTGATTACTGCGAAAACAACGGCATCACCAACAGCTCGTCGGAGTTTTCCATTTCAATGATTATAAAATCATCTACTGATCAGTGTTGTGATTTGTAATCTAGTATTGCGGTAAGAAGTAATTGGCGCAAATTAAGGAGAGGCACACAGAGATTAAAAGATGTCAGAAGAATTTCCTGCCCCACAATTGATTGATGATTTAGAAGTCAATTCCTCAAAGGATAACTCCAGGGTATTCAAAGATCTACTGGCTGGTACCCTTGGTGGTGTTGCTCAAGTGCTGGTGGGTCAACCATTCGACACTACAAAAGTTAGATTGCAGACATCAAAAGTACCCACATCAGCAATGGAAGTGGTGAAGAACCTTTTAAAAAAGGAGGGTCCTATGGGGTTCTACAAAGGTACACTTACCCCACTAGTTGGTGTGGGTGCTTGTGTATCCATTCAGTTTGGAGTCAATGAGGCAATGAAAAGATATTTCCACTCTAGGAATAGCGACCATACAGCTACGCTATCACTACCACAATACTATATGTGTGGTGTTACTGGTGGTATGGCTAACTCAGTTTTGGCTTCACCCATAGAACACGTCAGGATCAGATTGCAAACTCAAACCAGCTCTGGTGCTAATGCTGAGTTTAAGGGGCCGATAGACACCATTAAGAAACTAAGAAGCCAAAAGAGTCTAATGAGAGGGTTTATGCCAACGATGATAAGAGAAGGCCACGGATGTGGTACCTACTTCTTGATTTATGAAGCTTTAGTAGCCAACCAAATTAACAGTGGTGTGCAAAGGACAGATATACCACCTTGGAAATTGTGTCTATTTGGAGCACTTTCGGGTACAATGCTCTGGCTTACCGTATACCCTATTGACGTGATCAAATCAGTAATGCAAACAGATAAGCTAGGTCAGCCACAGGCTGGAAAGAATTTTATTCAAGTTGCCAAAAACCTATATCTAAAAGAAGGAATAACGGCATTTTTCAAAGGGTTTGGACCAACTATGCTAAGAGCTGCACCAGCAAATGGTGCCACTTTTGCAACATTTGAGTTGGCTATGAGAATGCTGGGATAGTTTTGTACATAGTAAAGCTTTTTCAGATATCTTGTATATTATATCAATATATGCCCAGGACAATATGGATCTTCACATATAATAACGGTTTGTAGCATTTCTAAACATTCCACCATGTTGTTAATCTTTGGTCATTCAGTCATTTTATCTATATTTTGTCATATTTAAACAAATTTAAAATTAAGAATATATAATAAACATTTGCCTTTAGCGATAAAAGCTCAATCATTCTCGCCATGAAATGATTTGGAATATATAATAGAGATGGAAAAAATAAATTTGTTGTCTGGCATATATTATTAGCAATCATTAACGCCACTCCTACAAAGCGAGTTTTTGTGTATTGATGTAACATTTCATTGAGTAAGTTTCTTTTTTTAGTAGGAGGAATCGAGTGTCCCTCTATGTTTTACTCTCCTTAGCCTGCAACTCCCGAATAAGATCCTCGTTCTTAGCTGCCTCTCTATCCAAGTCATCCTTATTGCGGTACATATTGAATGCTCTAAACCACAAAAATCTCCGCAACCGTGACCATTTATCAGTATCCAGACCGTAGTTTATATAGCTCTGAGTCAGGTCAACTTCGATATTGTCTTCAGTGATGCTTTTCTCCGTCAGTGTATCTTCCATTCTAGAGAGAAGTGAGCTCCCCTCCATGCAGATCAACAAAGCCCCAAACCACACCAGTAAAGTCCAGGGATCCAGTTTCTGCCCAGAGTTATTCTGGTAGTTGTGCACGTCCTCCCAGTTCCCAGCATTCCAATACGCATAAGACTGGTCTGAGAAGTTGCTGTAAGCCGCACTCGACGCATAGTATGCAGTTTGCGCTCCACCAGGACCGTAGGGCCTCGTCCCCGAGCCCCACCCAGTCCGCATACTATCGTACATACTCTTCTTCATAGGGTCCTTGAGAATCTCATAAGCAAGTGACACAAGCTTGAACCTCTGCACCTTCTCGTCATTAGTCAGGAACTGCACGCCATTCGATATTTCCATTGTGTGGTGAGAATTCACCAGACTGGATCGCCGGATGTGCACATGCGCACTCAGGTCAGGGTGGTACAACTTCACATACTTGTGATACTCCTTCTTCAACTTCCGCACATCAACAGCATTTCCATGGCTTAGCCCAAATATCTCATATGGTGTCGGGTCCTGGCTCTTCGGCCACAGCATATCGTTGAACACCTCGCCTTTGCCAGACGACGGAACCAGCCCACGGTCTGTGCAGTTAGCATAGCATCTCACCATCACATGTGCCCGACACGCTGTCCGCATCAACATATTGCAACCCTGCGGAATCCTGTGCTCCACACCCACCAGCATCCTTGCACAAGCCAATACCACGCCAGTACACGACAGATACCGCCACAAACTGAACCCCCAGAGTCTTAACAACCTCTTGCTAGAGTAAGCTTGGCATTCACAAGGATGACACCAATCCTCGGAGCGTCGCCTATGCCTTGAGGACATTTCGGCTCCGCTAGAGAGCCCGATTGGACCCTTCGTCGATTTGATTGTGGGGGGAGATGCCACCCACGCGAGCAGGCATCGCACAGAGCTCTGGGGGGGTGCACTGAGAGAAGGAGTCAAAGGCTTCAAAAAGAAACGACAAGTTAGGTCAACTTGGGTCCAAAAGAAAGAAAAAAATTTTTTTGTTAATTTAGTTTCTTTGCATTGTACTGCTCATTATGTGCTTATGGGCTGCAGTTCTGAGCACTTTTTGTAATTGGTGAAAAATTACGTATATTCTGCCGATTGGTATCTATGTGATGTTATAGAGTGAAAAGGTATTTCTGTTGTTTCTTTCTAGAGGTGGATATTTATGTGTCCGGTATATTTATGGACTTCTTGCTTGGTATTGTAGTTTGTTTAGGGCAAAAGTAGATATATAGAATAATAGTTCATAAGTCTGCAAAGGAGGATGTCTCAGTGGGATAAGATAGGTATGCAGATTGCATACGAGGAAGCTGCCAAGGGCTATGAGGAAGGTGGTGTTCCAATTGGAGGTTGTCTGATCAACAACAAGGATGGTACTGTGTTGGGACGAGGCCATAACATGAGATTCCAGAAGCAGTCTGCTACGCTGCACGGTGAAATCTCTACTCTGGAAAACTGTGGGAGACTACCAGGTAAGGTGTACAAGGACACCACTCTGTACACTACACTGTCTCCATGTGATATGTGCACTGGTGCCATTATCATGTACGGTATTCCTAGGTGCGTTATCGGTGAGAGTGAAAACTTCAAGAGCCCTGGGGAGGAGTACCTGAAGACCAGAGGCGTTGAGGTTGTGCAAATGAATGACGACAAGTGTAAGACAATCATGAAGAAGTTCATTGTCGAAAGACCCCAGGATTGGAACGAGGATATCGGGGAGTAATTACAGGGAATAGAAACCACTCAAAATAACTCTACCGTATATAAATAAATTCAAACAAAAAAAATCATGCATTAGAACAATGATATCAATATCGCATATATTGATTCGTGAAGGGATTCTATATTGTCATTACAATTTTTGAAGAGAATATCTAGTCCTTTTCAAAATATAAACATTATTTTTTATTATTATTATACAGGTTTAAATAGCTATGCTTCGTTTACCGACGGGGCAATCCTATTCTTTCTTGGCGTCTTCGGTAGTCTTCTTGCTAACGGGGGGAGCATCTGGTGTTGGGAAAGCTAGGTTCATGTAACAAACGATCAAACCAACTATACTCATGGCAATTTTAACTAGTGGTGGTTGGTCCAAAGCAGAGTTACCGGAACGGCTCTTGTTCATGGCCAGTGTCTCCTCATCGGTATTCAAATAGTAGTGGACACTCTGCAACATAGCCAGCCAAGCAACAAACTTGTTCTTTAAGAAAATAGCAGCCATTGGCATTGTTTGGTTGACCATACCAGTCAAGGATGGACTGGTGCTGTAGATACCAGCAGGTGGTTGGACTTTTTGATACTGAACAGAGAGGTCTTTTCTTCTAACATTAACTAGGGTCATCTTGGTCTGATTCAAATTGTTGCAGTTCTCTAGGAGTCGGTTCGATATGCACAAAAGTGATCAATTCTTCTTATTTCGTGCCTCTACAAGGCCAAGCCAGCCCTTGAATTGCATAATTTGTGCTTATTTCAGTTCTCATTCACCAAGCCCTCTCGATTACCTTCAAAAACACAATGACTCGTAAAAAGCATTATAACGCGTGACTTGCGTGACAGAGTGTGCAAATTAAATATATCTAGTGACCCTCTACTATATTTAAAAGTTGCTGAATATTGATTGAATAATAGTATTTTTATTATGTGTACTAAATTAAAATTACTTGGTTTTATTGTCTATATTTTCTTACTCTTGTTCGTGACAGTTTGTTGTAGACACAAAAGCAGAGTCTTTACTTCTATTATGTCCTAGTTAAATTCAAATGAGCTGTTCTCCTCTTCGTTTATGGGCTTTGTAACTGCTGTTATGTCTAGTCGCTGGTAAACCTCGCCCCTACTGCTATGGTAGAAGCCCAGTATATTGCCGTCCTGTTGGTCGTGGCACATGTAGTATATGCCGTCATGTGAAATGTTCTTTAGTTCTACTTCCTCTGGGACAAAAAATTTCTCTTTCAGTTTCATGAAGATATACCTCTGCTTGCTGATATCTTTAATTCTCTTGCATTTCTCGATTATGCTGTCTTTTATGATTTCCATGTTCAATGGCGGGTTCGTTATTGTATCCTCAGCTAGTGCAAAACAGTCTTTGAACAGATAAGAGAATGGAGGGAACAGAGCCCAGTGTACAAGATCAATGTGGTCAGCACATAAAAAATCATCTAGGAAACCATCTTGTCCCCACTCAGAAGAGAATAGTCCGTATTGGTTGTAGTCTATAATGTAACCTTCAAAATAGGTAGTCACCGTTGTCAAATCGGAGGTCAGGTTTTCTATCGTCAATGTTCCTGTAAAATGAGGTGTTAATGTGAATTGTTGTCCAGTGCTTATATTTATGTCCACGCTGAGAATATCAATTGTTGCAGGATGCTTTCTGTCCGCACAGGCTTGGAACCCGCTGAACGACCTTCCAGGCTTCAGAAACGTTGGAATAAACTTTCTTGTAGAAGGTACTTTCAATACTTGACTCGTGGTCTCGGTGGCATATATATCTTTATACACATCCTTTTCCTGGAGTTCTTTCACACTAAGGAAGTAATAGTCTTCGTACGGTGTTGCGATGTCTTCGAAGATGGAACCGTAAAGTTTGGGCATCTGGAGCAGATTCTTTACCAACTCCTCCGTTACAGACGCTGTGGGTTGCATAATTGATGCTTCTACAAACTCAAACCCAAAGTCCTCTAGCTCTTCGGTAATATGAACCACTGACTCGTCACTTGGCATTGTTGGGGGTGCCGAAATCGTGTTGTCTTCACACAAATCAATGCCTAGTTGGAGGTAAAACTATATATATAATAACTGAGTCATTATGTGAATAGTATCCTGAACATAATATATCAAATGGACAAGTTCTTCATTCAAGATAGAATAAGTAGGTTGATTTTTGTGGTTAAATGCATTCATAAGCACAAAAATGAAATACTAAACGCTGTGAGAATGTTATTAGTTCCGTCCATCAAGGACGTCATAACATGTTCTCACGATCCTCCTGCCTTGTTATATTTGCAGTCTCAGATTGATTTCTACTCTCCAGTGGTGTCTGCAATCCCACTAACGCTTTGGACCGTATAGATTGTAGAATAAAGGCGTCTTTAAACAGGCTTCATCAAGAGCTAACGAACTACCAGGAACACTAGCCATACGGATAGCTCATGGACGACACTAGTCATCAAAAATACACCGTATAAGGTAGTATTCTTAAATTTATATATTTAGCTTTGTGGTATATAAAGAGAGAAAAGGCATAATCTAATGCACTGCTAAGGGTCTGCCACTACAAAGAAAAAAAGACCTTCAACTCACATAAAAAAACCAGCCATTAGCTGCCAGATAGGAACTGTGACAGGATTGACCACACTACACGCACACATAACATGTCCTGCAAGGTGCTAGTTCTCGGTGCCGGTGGGCTAGGATGCGAGCTACTGAAGAACCTGGCTAATTTTGATTTCATAGATGAAATACATGTGATTGATTTGGACACTATTCAACTGAGTAACTTGAACAGGCAATTCCTGTTCCGGGAGCACGACATAGGGAAGTACAAGGCTGAGGTTGCTGCCGAGTCCATCAACAGTGAGTTTGGATCAGTGGGCAAGAGAGTTGTCCCGCACGTATGCGACCTCACCACCTTAGATGCCCAATTTTTCACCCAGTTCCAGTTCGTAGTGTCTGGCCTCGACGCCATCGCCCCCAGAAGGTACGTCAATCAGATTCTAGTGCAGCTCACACTCCAGTCACACTACGAGACATGCATCCCGCTCATTGACGGCGGTACCGAGGGGTTGAAGGGCCACGTCAAGACAATAGTGCCGGGCTTCACCGCATGCTGGGAGTGCTCGATAGACACACTGCCTTCTCAGGAGGCCATGAACCATCCCATGTGCACCGTGGCCAACAATCCGAGGTCAATCGAACACATCGTGGAGTATGTGGTCCTCATAGCGCACCCGGACGCGGACCTCGATGACTACGACGTCTGCGACAAGCTCCTCCAAGAGTGCCTCCAGCGCGCACGCGACTACAACATAGACAGCTCCACGCTGGACATCAAAACGATGTCCGGCATAGCGAAGAAGATCATACCAAGTGTCTCCACCACTAACGCAGTGATAGCAGCGATGTGCACCAACCAGCTCCTGTGCATCTACAGCGACCTCTGGGACCCGGAGACCTCGCCGAACTTCTCCACGGTCAACGGCTCATCGGGGTTCTACGTCTACAGTTTCCAGTACAGCCGCAACCCAGACTGCACAGTATGCTCCGGATAGCAACCACCCTCAGCAATGCCAGCAACAGATTGACTGTCGAGTTGTAGCTCACAGCTGCCAGACGGTGCTCTTGCTGATAATTAGACGTCATCGGGGGCCGGGAATGCCCGTTTTGCCTTTCCGGCCTAGAAAGTCCCGCAGCGGGGGTGCTGACAAAACCGCAGTCGCAAGGGACCTCTGCTCCAGATGGCATTCTTATTAGTAATGCAAGCTTCCAGGCATGAGCAGACCTCCAGGATCGGAGGGCTTTTAAGGTGCTGAGAGCCACGGATTAAGAGCTCTGTTGTGCTGTTGTTCTTGTTACTTTGACGAGAGGTTTGTGAGATAGGCAGGTTTTTCATTAGACCAGCGAGTGAGGAAGCCATGTTTGGGAGTGTGATCAGGTACAGGTCGGTGATTGCGGGGAGGCAAGTGTCCAAGGCTGTGGGCAGGACCATGGTACAGCCGTGTCTGCTCGAGACGCAGCAACGGTTGCTGCATGGTGTTCCTTTGGTGGCACGTAGAGGGTACGGTATTAAGGTTGAGCAGTCTGTGGGAGAAGTCAGCCTGATCGAGCCCGTGAGGGTTCTCAACAGGCAAGAAGATAAAGGTCTGAATATTGCGGAGAGGGCAGCTACCAGGCTAGACGAGATATACAAGGACAGCAAAGAGGTTCTGCGGGTGCTGGTGGAGAGCGGGGGGTGTCACGGCTTCCAGTACAACATGAAGCTTGTCCCTGAGTCGTCTATTGATCTGGAAGTGGATGCATCGAAGCCTACACAACAGGACGCCGCGGCAGACGAGTTTGCAGAAGATGGTACAGACGGTGCTGCCAGGGATGTCATATTCATAGTGTCGGAGAATGGTGGCAAGGTGGTCATCGATGAAACCTCGCTGGGCATACTGAACAACACCACTCTGAACTACACCACCGAGTTGATTGGCTCTACATTCAAAATCACCGACGGGAACCTGAAGAGCAGCTGTGGGTGCGGCAGCAGTTTCGATATTGAGGACGCAAAGTGAAAACAGAATTATTTATGTAAATAGCAACCCCCCTACACTACAGATACATATGATATTTATTTAGTAATTGATTCAACATTCGGTATATTCCTGGTTTACTTGATTTCACCTCTAAATCCGTAAGCTGCGCAGACTCCGCAACATTGTAGGCACCTTGATTAACCCCACCACTGTGCTTTATGAGCACATATATTAAACACTCATTGTCGTCCCTGCTATGCATGGGTAATATCCACCGTTCAAGATAGCTATTAGGTGTCATAACCAATGTCCGTAAATCATTTACGCATTGCACAGAAACACCCGTAGGAGATCTCAGTTTTAAGGACTTCATAAAAGGGCGATGGGCTTAGCCATACGAGCAGTACGCCGACTAAGACTCCTATTTGGTTATATAAAGGTGCATACTGCTCGTATCAGAACTGTTTGTTTCCAGCATTACTCCGAGAACCAAAAGCTAGAGATCAAGAGCACGCAATGGACTCCTTAAAGTCAGGCCTAGTCTCCGCTGGCAAGTTCACATATAAGGGGACGAAGACAGTTGCCAAAGCTGGGTACAACACTAGCAAAAAGCATATGAATAAGAACAAAGAGCACGGAGCAACACATGATGAAATGGATGATGACGATGTCGGGAGCTCGGTGAGGCCGGTCAGCTCGCTTAAGGATCCTTCCTCATTCCCTGCACCTCCAACACGAGGTGCTCCGGGAAGAACGAACACTAGTACATCTTATGTGAGCAGTGGTTCTGTAAATGGGAATCAAAGCCATCAATACCAGAATGGTTATTCACAGCAGCAGCCACAACAGCCATATGTGCCTGGAGCACCAGCGCAGTTGAACGCAACACAACAACAGCAGTCATACGTGCCAGGCCAGCCAGCGCAGTTGCAGAGCACAGTATCTCCACCCCAGCCTCAGAGATACGTACCGGGTCAGCCAGCACAATTACAGGCACCTGCATCACCACAGCCACCCCAAAGGTATATTCCAGGCCAACCTGCGCAATTACAAGCACCTGCATCCCCACAGCCACCACAAAGGTATATTCCAGGCCAGCCTGCGCAGCTAAATAGTGCTACTTCACCACCACAAGCTCAGAGGTACGTGCCCGGACAACCAGCTCAGCTCGCCAATCCAGCGTCACCTCCTCCTCCTCAAAGGTATGTTCCCGGTCAGCCAGCCCAGTTGAATAATAATCCTTCGCAACAGCAATATTTGCCGCCGGTGCAAAATCAGCAATTACAGCAACAAGAGATAAATCCACAGGGCCAGGGTGGATTGGGTCAGAGCAGTTATTCAGCAAGCAACACTTCCGCTGGTTATAGTAGTGAGGCCCCACAATCGGTCCCTAATCCAACGTTGAATAGTCCCTTATCTTTTCAAAGTGGTCATAGAGAATCGTATACACCTACTCCACAAAATGCAAACTCTTATTACCAAAATAGCTCGGTAATAACAGCACCATCTACAACTATTCCACCACAAACAAGGTCCTATCAAGCCAGCCAAGTCTCTCCTACTCCTCCAACTCCAGCTCCTTCTACCAATGGGTCCACTTATCAAAATTACCAAGAACAGCAAAATCATCAGGTGCCAGAGCAGTATCCCCCACAGCAAGGGGGTTATTCCCAACAGAATGAGCCCCAGTATGCAACAAACACGATAAGTCAAAGTGGAAACTCTGCAGTATCAGTTGCTCCACCAATTAAGTTACCAGAAGTAGATCTATCGTCTTTGCCTCCACCACCTACTCATCGAGACCGTGGTAATCTCAACACTAGTTCGAATGAAATTGTTAGTGATACAGAAAATCTAACTACAAATGCAGCAGGAGAAGGTGCAACAAGACCACCTGTGATTCCCGAACGACAGCCTGGGCAAGCAATCACTCGATCTCCAACTCAAATACAAAACCGGGCAGTTCCTCCTCCTCCGGTAAGACGTAATACATCACTACGCTCAAATGAAATGGTGACGCAAAGTTCGATTGCGGTACCACCTCAAACACCACCCAGGGCAGCCACGAATTCCACTGGTGTATCTCCAAGCCCTGCCCCTGGTGCTGTTGAGAGTCCTAAAGTACCGGGAAACAGTACTATTAATGATCCACCCAGGCGTGCCTTACCGCCATTACCAAGCCGGACTACCCAACAAAGCTTTGAAAGTTCGACCTCATCAGCTATACCACAACAAGAAGAACCTACAATGCTTTCTCCGCAGCAGCAGCAACAATTTGGTATGGGAGACATCAGTAATGAGCTGCATAACTTGAAACTGAAAAAGGTAGGCAACAGCATTGAAAGGGAAATAAACGGAGTTCCTGATAAGAAGAAGCCACCAATTCCCAAAAAGAAAGATGCATTGAGAGGGAAGGCTCCACCTCCTGTACCTAAGAAAAGGGAGTCGTTGAAAAGCTTTGCAGCTGATTAACTACGTCCTATATAGCGAGTGAACGTCTAAAGTGGACATAATATACATACACATATGCTTTCACTTGTAGACTTTTTGGGTGCTCGAATATTGACTAAGTTACAATCTCTTTGAGCAATGATTATATGAATGCTAGCTGAAGATATTGAAAGATATTCGGCTATTAATAGGTATCCGGGTTGTTGAGATAGAGGTACTATATGGGAGTAATTCATCAAAAATAGCATGCAGTAGGGTAGCTGTTAAGGAGATGTATGCTCTTCCAGGGTATACGAAATTAAAGAAAGTAGCTAGATATGTACAAAAAACCCCACGTCAGGACTATCTGAGCGCGAGAGTAACGTATTCTTCACTTCTTTATCATTCGAAAAGGATATATTATAGTATTCTAGACCTTTGGACAGCAGAAATATTTAAGGGATTATGATAGAATTAGAAATTTTGTGTTGTTGCTTTGACTTTTTTGTAATTTTTTTGATTTGCTCTAGTATTTTGAATTTGTATTCTTGTTCTTATTATATATGATCATTTTATTGTCTTATTCATGGAAAGATCATTGATATAAATCCCCTTCTCTCCATCCAAACGCGATATCCAAGAATTACTCTAAGCATGGATTCGAGGTTACTGAAGTGGAGGTGTGGGACGAAGTAGAAGTACTTTCATTTTCATTTTTTGAAGCTTTCTGTTCATCTTATGCGGTCGTCTATTTAGACAATAGTGCTGCAAATTGCTGGATGTTGATTTCGCCAGACCCATCGCTCACTTCCCTCAACATCTCGTCCACTTCTGCGTCAGTCAACTTCTCACCGATGGAAGTCAGAACGTGCTTCAATTCAGCTGCGGAGATCAGCCCGTCACCGTTCTTATCAAAGACCTTGAACGCCTCCAAAAGCTCTTGCTCGGAGTCGTTGGACTTCAGCTGGCGGGACATGAGGGCCAGAAACTCGCTGAACTCAATCTGGTGGTTACCGTCCACATCGATCTCATTCATCAGATCAGTAACCTCAGCCTCACTGGGCGAAAGCCCCAGAGACCTCATCACAGTAGCCAGCTCGCTGGAAGAGATAGATCCGTTGTTGTCCTTGTCGAAAAGCGCAAAGGCTTCCTTAAATTCGGCAATTTGCTCCTCAGTCAGGTTAGAAGACATGGTTTTTCCACAGTGCGTGTGTTTAGTTTTGATTCTAGTTGTGCAATGCGGTGCGTTGCAGTTGTAATTACAGGCTATTCGCACATATAAAGGCCACAAACCCCTCCCAGCTGGTCTATTTAAAGACCCTCCTTTTCAATCCGGGATCCTTCCTTGACGCCTTCGAAAGCCTTTCTCGCTCTCAGTCAGCCAATTCCCTCTCAACCACACCGTCGTCAAACATGCGTGTAATGGTGCACGTGGCTAGAACAGCCCGTAGCAATGCTAAAATAAGAGCCAACTGTACGCCAGTTTCTGTGCACATGCTCTTTTCACACTATGTACGTTGTAAAGTGTATCGCCCTCTACGTAATATCACGTTTTTTAACGCACATGTGCATGTAACAAACGTATACCTCTACATATCCGTAAAAAAATTATACATGAACGGCGAAAACTGCCATGGCCTGGATCTGGTGTCTGGATCTATGGTCTGTGCCGTCCAAGTGCTGCCAGCAGCTGCGGTATCCTGTTGTGGTTTCGCAGCTGGCCGCCGTGATCGTCGTAGTACCAGAACCTGTACTGTTCCCCCGCATACAGCTCGATGTACGGATGGTCAACAATAATGGCGTCTTCGGCCTCTGGTATAACAGTTCCTTTAGCTCCTGGGGTATCCGTAGCTTCTGGGGTATTCGTGGTGGTATCGTCGTCGCCAGCGACAACGGGCGATGCGTCCTGGTCAAACAGCTGGACCACCTGTGCAGTGAGGTACGTGTAGAAGCGGCTCATCAGGAGATGGTTGTAGCCGCCGCCACCTAGCAAGACAATTGAGCTTCGCGGGAACGCCCTCACTATCTGCATCACCGCCCCCGCCAGACCGCGTATACTCAGCTGCCATTCGTGGTATTTATCACCACGTAGGCCATCACCACCACACTGCACGACTATGACCTCTGGAGCGTGCTCACGGAGGCTAGGTAGCACCACGGCCTCGTTGATCTGGGCCAAGGAGGCGTCATCCAGACCGTGGCGCACCGGAACGTTGACGATGCTCCTGCCGCGTGCTGCATCGGCCAGTGAGCCCGTGCAAGGGAAGAACCCAGGTTCATACATATGCACTGAAATGGTCTGTACAGCCTTGCTGAATTGGAACGCCTTCTCGACGCCGTCTCCGTGGTGTAGGTCGAAATCCACATAGCTAATCGCACCAGTGCCGGATTTCCGGAGTTGTGTGATAAGCAGCACAATATCGTTAACATAACAAAACCCACTGGCGCGGTTCTTCATGGCATGGTGACGCCCACCATCCCAATTAATGCAGATGCTCCGCTCGTCACCGAGAATGTACGGCAGAAGTGCAAGCGTGGCACCTGCTGTCACCTGGCAGTGGTATGGCAAGTAGTTGAACAACGGGCAATCGCCGTTTAGTCCCATGGTCTCAAGCACCTCGGGTTCAACTTTTCCAGCCTGGTTTTGTATCTCAGGTTCAGTTTCTGTGTCTGAATCTGAGTCTGACTCGAAGTCTGAGATCTCATCGGCTTTGCGTTTGTTTCTCAGACGATGTCCTGCCTCATCGCTGCCATTCACATGGCCAGCGCACATGGCTCTGTATGCAGCTACCAGTTCAACGGTAGTCTTGAGCTCCTGGTTGTCATCGTTGCGCGTCAGTTCACTCAGCTCCTCCCAGCATCGAGTATTATCATCGCTTCTGTTAAGGTCCTCGGCGAGCACCACATTTAAGTAGTCCTCACCATGAAATTGGGCTATCTCCTGCCTTGATGCCACTGGAGTGTCGAGTACCACACTAAATCGATCTAATAGCCCATATGCCCGCAAAAGCTCGTAAGTGAGCTGTGACTTCCTGTATTTGTTCACCGGCAGCAAGTCGGCGAATTGCGACTGCAATTGAGAGGCAGAAATGACGAGCTTTGTCATTAACCAGCTACGAAGTTGAATGAACTATCCCTCAGCAAATGTTCGGTTTCAGCCGTTGGTCCAAGGAAGACAATTGGTCCGCAATATAATTATCCATATTCTCTTGGGACTGCATCGAATCATGAATTGTGTCCACTGCTCTGTTTGATCTCTACTTAAGCGGGGCACGAAATTAGCTACATGTAAGTCATTCCATTTATAGATCACTGGGCATTTAATGGACCGTTTTCTATGTTCCACCTTCCAGGTCGATTTATTTACTTATATGAATGAGGGGTTTGGGCCCGCTTTTATTATGTAGGTGCTTATTGGGACAACTCCTTGGCGACCCAGTTTGGCAACACGAAGGAGGACTCGTGGATTCTCTTGTTGTAGTAACGGTATAGCTTGTTCTCTTGTTCCTCGGAGATCTCACGCAATGGCTTCTTGACGTTGCAGCTGCTGTCCTTGGAGCAAACCATGAAACCGATGGTACCAGATGGGTAGGTTGGGATGGTGGTGTAGGCGTACTCGGCAACTGGGAAGACCTGGGAGCAAGCCTTCTTCAAGTCCTTAATGATTGGCAGGTGCAGCCACATGCTCTCGGCCTGGGTGGTGATGACACCCTTCTCAGTCAAGGCGCTCTTCAACAGCTCGAAGTATTCTTGTTGGAACAAGGTCTCAGCTGGGCCCTCTGGGTCACTGGAGTCAGTGATAATGACATCGAAAGTGTTCTGGAAGTCGCGCAGGAACTGGAACCCGTCACCAATGTGTGTCTTGACCTTTGGGTGAGAGTACACGCCGGCCATTTCTGGTAGGTACTCCTTGGACAGTCTGATGACGGCCTCGTCGATGTCGCAGAGCCATGCCTCCTCGACACACTCGTGCTTGACCACCTCTCTGAGCACACCACCGTCACCACCACCAATGACAAGCACCTTCTTTGGTGCTGGGTGCGAGTTTAGACCTAGATGCGTGATCATCTCCTGGTAGGAGAACTCGTCACGCTCGGTGGCCTGGATCACATTGTCCAGAACAAGAACGTTCCCGTAGTCCGTGGACTTGAAAACAAGCACGTCCTGGTACTTGGACTTCTCATGGTGTAGCACCTTCTCGACACGCAAGGTCATGGCCTGACCAGGCCACATGGTGTCGGAAATCTCCCTGAACCAGCCGTCCACAATAGTTGGGTGTGTAATCTCGCTCATCACTTATCACTGAAATGCCGTAAAAACCGCTAACTTCTCGCTGTCAATGCTGCCGGTGCTTCAACAATCCAGTCAAAACAGATGCACAGTGCAATTGAGTACGTACGTACAGTCGTTGATATGCAATTCAGGTACATTGTTCATCCAAATGCTCATCGCAAGGGCTTTCACCTCTTTGAAAAAATTTTATATCACTCACAACGCCTAAAATGAGAGGGACCACCTTCAATAAAAGGTGTAGTATTGAATTCCTCCAGGTCCCAGTTGGATCCAGGCCGGCCAGGTATTGCAGTTTATATTAAACGAACCACTGAATTGTGGCGTTCTTTTCGAGGTTGTGAATTTGTTCCTTTCAGGGCGCTCGATTTCTTCTGCAGTCGATAATTGGGGCAAGTCATTAGTGTATATTGCAAAGGGCGGGGCAGATTGATTGTGAACTGTTTTGTGGACGTGATTGAGCTTTGTTTTTATTGGTATTTTGGAATTGATCTCAGATTTGGAGAATGGCTGATGAATATGTGGAGGTGCTAGGCGACCTTATTGACCTACTAAAGGACTACAAACCGGGTGCTGTCACGCTGGACAATGTGACGAAACTGTGCCAGTCCATGGGGCTAGAGTCGTTCATTGACGAACTAGACGGGGAGCTCTCGCGGTTGTCCACCGCGTCGAAGATCATTGTCATTGATATAGATTACAATAAAGTTCAGCGGAAGGTGCAGGATGTGAAGCTGGTGCTTGCGTCCAGCTTCGACAATTTTGAGTACAACAACGAGCAATTGGTGGAGGCTGGTGAAGCAGGGTCAGGCAATATACTTCTGAACTCCCTGACGGAGTACGACTCTCTGCAGGAGTTTCATCACAATCTGGAGTTTCTATATCTTTTAGATACTTACTCAAGTGTGGACTCTGACACAGGCAGCACTAGCGCAGGGCTTTCCCAGACAGCTAGCGGTATCTCCTCTGCTGCAAACACATCTACAGTGTCAGATAACGAGCGGAAGAACGTCGGCGAAGAAAAGATAAGTGAAGGGAAATTGAACCTGTTCAAATATTTCAGGGAGCTCAAGAAGTACATAAACTTGTTCTTTAAGGACACAATGAACGGAAAATACAAAGCTGTCGCAAACGTCGGGAATAGGTTCGGGCTCTATATCTTCAACTCAGATGACTATTCGTTGCAATCGAAACCTATGGCGAAGATATACTTCGAAAAGTCAGCCGATCCAAATCAAAGATTTTACGAATACATTTATTCCTCCGAGGCTGGTTCCTGGATAAATGAAAATTCAGAAAATTACTCGGTCGGTGTAAATTTGATACTAGAGATTATCGACTATGGTGACACTGAAGGTGTGTACTGGTTCCCAAAAGAAATGTTTCCTACCGATTTGCTCGTCGATCTAAGTGACGTTGAAACAAATACGAAAGTAGCAGACGCGTTATCTCATACTTATTATGAAGTGGGTACCAATGAGAAGAAAACTATACAACTCATGAATGATTTCACTACAGATTTAATTCGCATTAAAAGATTCAATATTAATAATGACAACTTGGATTTGATTTCTGATATTTTGAATTGGACTCTGTGGTACAAGCTTGTGCTTCTGCCGATATATCTGAAGCTGTCTGAGTCAATTAGCGAAAATGATGACCAGCAACTTAGATTTGAAATACGTAACAATGAGCTGACTATGAATAATAGAGATAGCACCTTGATGAATCCACCACAAACTACCGGTCCAATATCAACGCAAAGAGCATCGGTATCTTTCCAGCGCAGAAGACGTTCATCAAATAAAGGTAAGAGACCAAATATTTCTGAGTCCAATGTGTTCAAAGATGAGGGCTTGCAGCAGTTTAGTTTGCATGATATTATGGCTGAGCCTACGGTAGAGGAAGGGGAGACAGATAACTTGAATATCAGTGGTAATGATGAAAGCATGTCACAAAGTTTTGTTAGTACTCAAGAATTAATAGGTGGTAATGATATCATTACTGACAGCAAGATGGATATCGATGAAGAAGCGGTGGAAGAAGACAGCGTGGAACCGGAGAGTAACGATGATGTTAACTTGTTAATAGTAAATGAAGATCACATATCTTTCAAAGGTTTAGGTTACTGCTCTTTTTATGATGGGCTTGATAAGTGGATGCGGTACATGGAAGAATTACATCAACAATTACAGTAGTATAAAAGTGCATAAGTATAAATAAAAAAAAATGTTAATGTCCATTTGTCATTAAGGTAATTTACATAGGTTTAATGAGATAATGAACATAACATTGACTTAAAGAAATTAATAAAACAACGATTTTTTTTGAATCAAATTTATTCTTTGAAATTGAATTAAAAGGGAAGTATTAACCTTGCAGCGATAAGAATACGCAGCCAAGATACTTCAGAATACAAACCATTAGTGCTTAAATGTACAATATTGGTTTTGTTTAGGGTTTAAACAATGTGTTTGAAAATAAATGTCCAGTAAAATTGAATGCTATTATCTGACGAAAATAGTTTTAGGAGGCAACTAATCATCATAGTTTTCATCTTCTTCCACTTCTCTTACAACAGTCTCTTTGCTCACCGACGTTGTTTCCTCTTTCTTGCCTTCATCCATTCTTTCTTTCTCCTCCTCTTCTCGTAGCTTAGCTTCCTCTTGCAGTTTCTCGATAGCCTCGGCTGTAGGTTTGATGATAGTCTCAGAAGCATTTTCAGTCTGAGCAGGTTCTTCGGTGTTGACAGATTCCAATTTAGTAGTTTCGTTGTCGTCCACTTTAGTATCCTTAGGAGCCTCTGTGTGATTTTCAACTTGGTTGCTCGTGCCATTCTCCACAACTGGCTTAGATTCTTCCATTTGAGCTCTGTTTTCATTATTTGTAGTGACTTCTGGCTGCACATCAGTTTGAGATTCTGGAACGCTTGCAACTGGCTGAGGTGCTGTAACTTCACTGGATGGAGCATGCTCTGGTTCTTCAACATTTCCTTGGGTCTCAGCACTTGCAGTTGTCTCCACAACTGGATCAGATTCAGGTTTCGAATGTTCAGTTTCTGTTTGCTCAGATTCTTCGACCTTTGAATCTAGCTTTGACTGCTCTTCTGAGGCGGAGACAGAATCAACAGCGCTTTCCGTTGTTGCTAAAGGTATGTCATTTTCTTTTTTCTCTTCTTGTTTAGCTTCTTCTGATAGAACTGGAACTTCTTCGGCAGGTGCATTTGGTTCCTTTGATACCTCGTTTACAACAGCCAAGGGTGCTTCATCATTGCCTGGTAACTCAGTGGTCTTTATTTCTGTTCCTTCCTGCTGAGCATTTTCATCTTTTGAAACTTCAGGTTCGCCTTCAGTTACTTTTGGAGGTTCAGTGGTTTGGATTGTGCTCTCAGGTTCCTGGGCTATCACAGGCTGTGCTGGCATTTCAGGTTGCGTAGGAATTTCAGACTGTGCTGGCATTTCAGCTTGTGTTTGGATTTCAGCTTGTGGTTGCATTTCAGGTTGACCTTGTGATTCCTGTACAGCGGATGGCTGTGGTTGTAACTGATGCACAACTTGAGGTTCCTGTGCCGTAGCAGGTTGTACCGGTACCTCAGGTTGACCTTGTGGTTCTCCAGTGTTAGCCATGCTGATATCTCCCTTTTCTTCACTTTCTGTTACCTGTGGTTTAACTTCACTACCATATGAATTAGAGTCCTGGTTCACATTCTTATTCTCAGTGGTGGGAGCAATTGCAGCTGGGGCAGGTTCGGCTTCCGGTTGTGATACAGGTCCTTCAACCTTTTGCTTCTTTGCTGGTGGCTCTGATTCAGAAATTTCGGATTTTCTTTCCGCTATTTCGGCTGGAGCCTGTAGTAGCTGTGGTGTAGCCTGGGTAGGAGCCGGAGCACTCGATACAGCAGCATTCACAAGAGCGTTGATGTTTCCATTTTCTGCACCTTGGTGTTGGATGTTTTGCTGTTGCAACGATGGCAAAGGCTGGTTTTGTTGTAATTTTTCAGTTTCGGTCGCATGGATCGGAGGCTGGCTCTGAGGTACCTGTTGTGGAGGCAATGGGATGTTTTGAGGAGGTGGAGGAAGTTGCTGGTTCTGGGCTGCATCAGATGGAGGGTTTATCTTGTTTAGTTTGATTGGCTCCTGTTCCTGTTGTTTGTTGATGTCCCCTGCTGGTTGACCTTGTCCTAGTTGCTGTGGTAGTGGTTGAATCAAACTGTTTGTAGGTAAAACGTTATTGTTCGCATTTTTTATATCCATTGGGTTATCATGAGCCACAATGTTAGATTGGGGTTGCAATTGAGGTGGCAGTTGAGTGGATTGTGCAGTTTGAGACTGCTGATGTAAAGCAGGGGGCGCAGCCTGTTGCCCAGGAATTTGCATTTGTGGGGGTTGAGCGAACTGCTGGGGTTGCTGCAGCTGTCCACCGCTGTACATTTGAGGTGGAGGTTGGTGTTGGACACCTTGTTGCTGCTGCAGATGCTGTTGGTCGTTCTGGAAGCCCGGTCTCACATTCAATGGATTTACCTGGTCCGTGGTCTGTAGTGTAGGCTGCAGCATCACTGGAGGACTGGCGTTAGGATTGCCGTTCATCATCATTTGCACGCTGCCCTGGTTGAAGCCCTGCTGTTGAGTATTGCCGGCCATGATGACGTTGCTGTTGGAAGGCGTAGCGATTGCGCCTTGCTGTTGGGGTTGCGACTGCTGCTGTTGCTGCTGTTGCTGTTGTTGTTGCTGTTGTTGCTGTTGTTGCATGGCTGCAGCCTCCTGAGGGTTGTTCAACTGCGCTGTCAGGGTCTCGAGTCTCTTCCTGATGTGGACGTTGTCCGGGTCGAGCCTGGCGGCCTGTTTGTAGGCATCCAGTGCGTCAGAGAGTTGGTTGTTGCAGGTTTCGTACAACGTACCCAGGTCGTACCAGACCTCGCTGATGTAGGGGTTGAGTCTGATCGCCCTTGTGTAGGCGTCCAGAGCGTCTCTGTACTGGGATATCTGGTAGTAGAGCACGCCGATGGAGCACCAGAAGATGGGGTTGCGGGAGTCCCTGTTGACGGCCTGCTGGAAGGCGTCGTACGCGGCGGTGTAGTCGGACCTGATCATGTGCACGCGGCCCAGGTGGTACCAGGTCGTGGCGTCGCTCGGGTCGGCCTCCAGCGACTTCAGCAGGTAGTTCAGCGCCTTCTGCGGGTCGTAGAACTGGACGTTGTTCATGCCGTACAGGCACCCGAGCTGCTGCAGGACCTTCGCGTGGTGGTCGTTCTGCAGCAGCACGTGCTCGTACGCCTCGCGCGCGCCCTGCCACTCGCCCATGCTCTCCAGCACGCTGCCGAGCTGGAACCAGATGTCCCACTCCTGCAGCGGCGTCGGAGGCTGCGCGAGGATGTACCGGAAGCACTCCAGCGCCTGCGACCACTTCCCCTGGTGCTTGTATATGATCCCGAGCCGGAAGTAGATCTCGTTCGCCTTCTCGAAGTGCGGGTCGAGCTCGAGCACCTTCGCGAACGCCTCCTCCGCGTAGTCCAGCGACCCGTAGCGGTCGTACAGGATCCCGATCCCGTGCCACAGCTTCGGCACGTTCGGGTTGCTCAGGTGGTACAGCGCCTGCTGGTACGCGTTGTACGCGCGCTGCAGGTCGTCCAGCATCAGGTAGCAGTGGCCCAGCGTCGCCCACACGTCGCTCAGCTCGGGGTTCACCTGCAGCGCGCGCTCGTACAGCTCGGCGGCGCGCTGGAACATGTCACGGGACCTGTACAGGTGGGCGAGCGAGGTGAGGCCCTTGGTGGAGGCCTGGTTGTGCTGGAGCGTCGCGTCGTACGCCATGGCGGCGCGGTCTGCGTCGCCGAGGGTTTCGGCGAGGGAGGCGATCGAGAGCCATGTCTCGGCGGTAGACTGTGTGAGCGGGTCGAGTTCCTCCTCGGGTTGGGGTGGTGCGGTTGCACCAGGTGCTGGTGCACCTGCACCACCATCACTTACAGTGCCGACGGCACTGGGACCACTCGCCACTACAGCGCTGGCGGCAGTAGGAGTAGTAGTCGTGTTACTCATCTATGGGGTGTGTATTAGTGTGTGTTGTCTCTCCTTTTTATTTTTGTGAATTGTCTAAGAGTCTATCACTTTTAATGTTGAAAGGTTCTTTTATTTTTATTTAAAATTGTTTGGGAGCAAGGAACAAGGCAAGGCAGAGAGAGAGTGAGAGAGAGAGAGAGAGAGAGGAGGGTTCAGGGAGGGAGAAAAGAGATTACTTTTTTTTTTTTTTTCAAGTTGTGATTGTTTTGTAGTTCGAATGACATAACGGGCTGTTCCTTTTGTTTCGTGGATTGTAGTGCAGAGATGGTGATAATCCAAGAGGTTCTGCAGCAAGCGGAACCCGGAGGAGGGGGGGAAAACACGCTTCTGCTGGGCAGTTGCAGTTGCAGTTGGGTACTGTACAGTAAAGGCAGTTACAGCAAGGCAGTAAAGGCAGATTGCACATCACAGCACGCAGCCTCCCCCCCGCGAGGACGGTGCACGACGTCCCCCCCCCCCGCTGGACGCAGTGACAAACACGGAGGGGCTGGGAGAAAAAAGAAAATGGGCGCGCAGAATACGACGTGGGCGCGCAGCAGATGACGTGGGTGCGCACAGGACGCTTGCTGCACAAAAGAAAGAAAGAGGGGGTTGTGGGAAAAACTGTGAGAGAGCAAAAAAAAAGAAACTGCCGTGGGGGTTGACATGTCATGTGTGTGGTGGTGACACAACATGTGCGTGTGCGTTGGTAGTGATGTTCTCAGGGAAGTTGGACAGAGAGTGAGAAGGACGCTGGGGCTATGCCTGGGGCTATTGCTAGCTATTCTCCAGCTGAAACACAGATATTGTATTAATTGAACTTCATTGCCGGTTATAGCAGCAAGTACAGAGAGGAAAAACTAGCAAGAGCAAGAGCAGGAGCAAGACGATGTCGCAGAGGAAGTTGCAGCAGGAGATAGACAAGTTGCTGAAGAAGGTCAAAGAGGGCCTCGAGGAGTTCGATGGGATCTACGACAAGTTCCAGAACACCGAGTCCGCGAATGTCAGCTACCGGGAGAAGCTGGAGAACGACCTGAAGCGGGAGATCAAGAAGCTGCAGAAGCACAGGGACCAGGTGAAGACGTGGCTGAGCAAGGAGGACGTGAAGGACAGGGACGCCGTGCTCCTCGAGACGCGGAAGCTGATAGAGAACGACATGGAGAAGTTCAAGCAGATCGAGAAGCTGATGAAGACGAAGCAGTTCTCGAAGGAGGCTCTCACAAACCCGGACATCATCAAGGACCCCCGGGAGCTCAAGAAGAGGGACGAGTCCCTCTTCATCCACGAGTGCATCGACGAGCTCACGAAGCAGCTCGAGAGCCACGAGTCGCAGCAGGACCACGACGACCAGATCGAGAGGCACGAGTTCCACATCGCCAACCTCGAGAACATACTGAAACTGCTGGAAAACAACGAGCTCGAACCAGACAAACTGAACGAGTTCCGCGACGACATCAAGTACTACGTCGAGAACAACGACGACCCAGACTTCATCGAGTACGATACGATCTACGAGGACATAGGTTGTCAATTGAACAGCAAGCAACTTCAGCAGCAGCAGCAGCAGCAGCAGCAAGCTGAAGACACCGTGAAGAGTACTCCAAAGAAAAGTCCTACGAAGAGAGGTTCCAAAATCATTCCAGCATCAACACCATCTCAGAAGAGATCGCCTACACCAAAACAGATTGTAGCAGATGTGGACGAGAAGAAAGAGCAGGAACTTGGTAATGAAGAGGAGCCGGAGGAAAATAAGCTAGAACAGGAAACGGAGCAAGAAAATGTGGAGAGTGACGACTATGTTGAACCGGTGGACAGAACGGAGGAAATCAATGCGATATTGCAAAATGATATTGAGATGAACTCCGCTGCTATGGAGAACCCGCTATTTAAATATGAAATCCAGTATTGGCTGGATTCCAAGAGAAACTTGCTACAACCAATTGATACTATGACACCAGCAATGGTACAGCAGTTGGAATCCTCTCTACTAAACTGTCCAGACTCTTTGGATGCAGACTCACCATCGTTATACCAGAAGCCTCTTTCTCAGCACCATCCCACATCTATATTTTTCCCTAACGAGCCTATAAGGTTCATCTACCCATTCTATGAGGATACTCAACAACTTCAAAACGATACCGAAAGTAAAAACATAAACTATGAAGACATATATTCTAGAACATCTTTGGCGAAGATTTTCAACAAATTCGATTTAGACACTCTGTTCTTCATATTTTACCATTACCAAGGCACATATGAGCAGTTCTTAGCTGCTAGGGAACTCGCAAAAATAAGAAACTGGCAGTTTAACAAGAAGGACCGCTGCTGGTATTATAAGGAAATAGAAAAACTGCCACCTGGAATGAACAAGTCAGAAGAAGAGTCGTGGAGATACTTCGACTTCAGAAAAAGTTGGTTGTCGAGACGTTGCGGTAATGATTTTGTGTACAACGAGGCTGATTTTGAGAATCTATAAAAAGGATCATATATGGAAGCATAAACTCAAACAAATGGCATATTTTTCACCGGTGATGAATGATAAATTTAGAGGGTAGCATCGCATTAATAAAACTACGCTCAGTCCTTTATATTTGGCACACTCATGTAACTATTTTCGGTAATTGTTTGTAACATTAATCCATATGATAATATAACTTTTTTTTTTACACAACAATTGTATTGAATATATTGTGTTTTAAAGTGATGGTGGATTCAAAAAAATACAGAAATTACCCACTTGTAATCTTCGTTGTGGTAGTATGTCAAACCCCCATAGCTGGCATAAAGTTATTTCCAATTTGGTTTGGAATATGATTTGCATGCGATTAAAAAATATGGGTCAGCTACATTCTTTTTATTCGGTCTATTCTTAATTGCTCAAGTTCAGAATTGCACATGCTGATGGAGTGTCCGCCAAGCAAAGCATCAAACAATGAAATTGTAAATAAATATTTTATTGGAAAGGCAACTCTATATATTTCGAGAATTCATTACGGACAATTAGTTGATAGTGTAAATAAAGGTTGCATCCACATAAATTATGAGATGCTAATGCTACAATGGGGTTAATAATAGTTTAGTCATTTAGATTTGAATTTAGGCAGGAAATACTAGCTTATATTTTCATCCAGTTCACACTTCATGAATTCCTTGCTGAAGTAGGTCACCTGTTTGAAATTGTATTCAAATCCTTCCTTACCGCCGTAGTAGGGATCATCGACTATTTTCTTGAACTTGCCATCTGTATTCCAATGGCCGAACAAGTATATCTCAGCTCTGGAACCCTTAGGTTTCAAGCGGTCTAAGTTACGGTAGTTGGACTCATCCATACAAATTATGTAGTCAAACTCATTGAAATGGTGTCCTCTGATTTGTTGGGCTCTGTGATTTACCGGCACACCGTGAGACCTGCAAGTGGAGGAAGACCTCGAATCGGGCGTCTCGCCAACATGGTAGCCGGCTGTCCCGAACGAGTCTATCTTGTCGAACCGTTCATCCAAATGGTTCTGCTTAACTGTGTGCTTGAAGACTGCCTCAGCCATAGGTGACCGACAAATGTTCCCAAGACACACAAAGGCAACTGAAATTTTGTTCTCTGCAGTCATAGTATAATCACCTGGTTTCGAATAGGAAGTTCCACTTATAGTAATTGTCTAATTTCCCCCCTTGAGATTATATCTTTCTGGACAATAAGTGAAATAAAAATTTTCGGCAACAAGTATCGTTCTTATACGTCACGACTGTATAGGGAAATCTACGAATTGCATCCTTATTTGTCAATTATATACAAAAGCGATGATTTACGATTATAGGACTGTGCATATATTTGATACCTTGGAAGGTATGGCGATGAGCTCTAGCTGAACAGGGCTCAAGGCTGTACTGGAGTACGTAAAAGGAAAGCTACGCCATGTCATTGGATAACAGACAATGTAGGGGAAGGCTTGCTAGAAGGCCGTGCAAGCACCAGTAAACCAGATGCAAGGCAGCTAAAATCCGATGAAATCCGGCAACAGACATGCAGCTTTAACGTAGTAGAAAAATTTTCTCTGCGAGGAAAGGAGATTGGCAGCCTTTCCCCATTCATTATCACTTGTAGCTTTCTACCGTGCGCCGTTTCTCTCAAAACAGACAAATTAACCTCGAGGAATAATGCAAGACAACCGAAATGTGTGTACAAGTGATATGTCCAAACACCAAAGGGCGCAATTAAGGCACTAATGCTTACGTACTAGATAAGGATTCACGGACAGACGCCGGCGTGGTCAGTTTCTGCTATCCTGTAGGCGGGGACAGACTAGTTGTTCTTTTAATACAAAATAATATAATTTCTTAAAGTTTATACATAATATATGATACTATAACCAAGAGGGGAATAACGTAAGCTTACAACATTGCTCAGGAGGCACATTAAAAATGGTGAGATCGCTGTTAGTCTAAGAAAAAACTTACGAGGAGTAAACGAGGACTTGAGAAGACTCGAACTTTCGATACCCAGTATCATAAAAGCTTCCGGCATCTCAAAACCTCTTTCTGAGACTCGTAGCAGACTCATTTAAAAGAAAATTCGGATTAATACAGAAAAAAAAAAAACAAGCAAATGGTATTTGCTAGTCTATATTAATGAAAATTTCTTCTCGCATTTAGATGGCTCTGTTCAATGGAGAGCAGACTTCCTTACCCTTGTAGAAAGCGACGACCTTCTCAGCCTTGGAAGCGACACCTTCTGGGGTGAAACCAAAGTGCTTGTAGACTTCTGGAGCCTTACCGGAAGCACCGAAGGAGTCGATACCGAAGGATTCGTGGGCGTACTTACCCCAGCACTTGGTGGTCAAGACCTCAACGGACATGATTGGAGCACCGTCAGCCAAGACGGACAATCTGTAGTCCTTTGGTTGTTGGTCGAAGGCCAAGAAGTCTGGCATGGAGACGATACGGGCCTTGATACCCTTGGCAGCCAAGACCTTAGCGGCGTCAACAGCCAAGGAGACTTCGGAACCGGTACCGACCAAGGTGATGTCGGCGTTCTTGCACTCTTGTAGAACGTAACCACCCTTGACGGCCTTCTCGATGGAAGAACCCTCCAATTGTGGCAAGTTTTGTCTGGATAGAGCGATGACGGATGGAGTGTGCTTGGACTCTAGACCGACCTTGTAAGCAGCGGAGGTCTCGTTACCGTCAGCTGGTCTCCAGACGTGCAAGTTTGGCAAGGCTCTGAAGTGGGCCAAGGTCTCGATAGGTTGATGGGTTGGACCATCCTCACCGACACCGATAGAGTCGTGGGTGGCGACGTAGATGACTGGGTGGCCGGATAGGGCGGATAGTCTGACGGCACCAGCGGCGTAGGAGACGAAGTTCAAGAAGGTACCACCGTAAGCCTTGTAGTTAGCACCGAAGGCGGAGATACCGTTCATGATGGCGGCCATACCGTGTTCTCTGATACCGTATCTGATGTATCTACCGGAGTAGTCACCCAAACCGGAGGATGGTGGTTGGAAGTCGACGGCCTCCTTCCATCTGGTCAAGTTGGATGGGGTCAAGTCAGCGGAACCACCGATCATTTCTGGCAACTCATCGTAGATGTGTTGGAAGACGATCTCGGACAACTTTCTGGTAGCGACGGCGGAGTCAGCTGGGGTGTAGGTTGGCAACTTAGAGCACCAGTCAACTGGCATTTCACCGGCCAATCTTCTGGCCAACTCAGCACCTAGCTCTGGGTACTTCTGTTGGTACTTGGTGAACAAGACATCCCATTCCTGGTTGGCCTTAGCACCTGGCTTGGCCAACTTGGCTTGGTATAGGTCGTAGACCTCTTGTGGGACGACGAAGGACTTCTCTGGGTCGAAGCCGAACTTCTTTCTCAATTGCTTCAAGTCGTCCTCCTTCAATGGGGAACCGTGGACGGAGTGAGAGCCGGCTTGCAAGGAACCGAAACCGATGGTGGTGGTCATCTTGATCAAGGTTGGCTTGTCCTTGGATTGCTTGGCCTTGTTGATAGCGGCGGCGATGGCGTCCAAGTCGTCGTTACCGTTCTCGACGTGTAGGACCTCCCAGCCGTAGGCTTCGTATCTCTTGCAGACGTCCTCGTCGAAGGAGACCTTGGTGTTACCATCGATGGTGATCTTGTTGTCATCGTAGATGGCAATCAAGTTACCTAGCTTCAAGTGGCCGGCCAAGGAGGAGGCCTCGGAGGAGACACCCTCTTGCAGACAACCGTCACCTAGGAAGGTGTAGATGTAGGAGTCGGACAAGGTGAAGCCTGGCTTGTTGTAGGTAGCGGCGAAGTTGTTTTGAGCGATGGCTAGACCGACGGCGTTGGAGATACCTTGACCTAGAGGACCGGTGGTGACCTCGACACCTGGCAGCTCGAACTCAGGGTGACCTGGACACTTGGAGCCCAATTGTCTGAAGTTCTTCAAGTCGTCGATGGAGAAGTCGTAGCCGGAGATGTGCAGCATGGAGTACAGCAAAGCACAGGCGTGACCGTTGGACAAGACGAATCTGTCTCTGGCGATCCAGTCTGGGTTCTTTGGGTTAGCTCTCAATTGGGACCACACGACGTGGGCAGCTGGGGCCATGCCCAATGGGGCACCTGGGTGACCGGAGTTGGCCTTGGAGACCTGGTCAACAGACAATAGTCTGATAGTGGAGACAGCCAGCTTGTCAATTTCACCGTAAGCCATTTTTTTTTGTATATTAATGTTCTTTTTGTATTAATTATTCCTGTCAAGAATAAATCAGTAACTTTTTTTTTTTTTATTCAACTATCTTCCTATAGGCAAGAATTGTTATCCAAAAAAAAAAATGGAAGGGTGGTGTGTGTGGGGAGGTGGTGGTATAGGTATTGAAGTGGGGAGAAGCTACATAACAGAATTGGGAGAGGTTCCTGGTAAAGGAATTCGAAGGTATTTATATTCGAGGGAAAGGACAGAATTGCGATTTGCCTTCCAATCGCAGAACATTTCGAAAAGGGGGGGGGTTTTGCGAAGGGGAATTGATCTGAATGCTCGCAGTCGGTGTGTGTGGGCCCAACCCAATTGCAGTTGTGGTGAACACAACTGCAATTGGCAGCTGCCTGGTGTCTGTCCCTCTCGTCCCTCTCGTGCCCTCTCTCTGGTGAGTGTTGCAGGGTGTGTAATGAATTGCATCACAACGCGTCCCTCGAGGCCGAGGCCGAGGCCCTGGTCCTGGCCCTGGCCCTCCCAGCGGCGCACGGGGCGGATCCCGTGGGAAGTAAACGATCTGCCGGTGCGCAGTGCGTATTTCCCCCCCTGAGCCCCCCCGTCACTTGCCCCCAAAGGCCGGCCCAATCGCTGTCTCTCTCTCTCTCTGTGTAGGCCCTCCCTCGCTGGCCCTGGACCTGTGTGCGCACGATCATTAGCACACCCCCCCTATTGCCTCAACGCCCCCCGTCCTGGCAGCGCGCACCTTCAGGGGGGGAGGCCATGCCCTGCACACGGGCTGCAGAGTCCTGGCCCCCCCCCTCCGCCCTCTCTTTGGGGTCAGGAGGGCGTGAACCCGCCGTTGCACATGCCCTGCCTCTGTCCCTTCCCCCTTTCCCTGCCCCTGAACGCAGGCCGGGGGGGGAGAGGCTCGTGTTGGCTTTCCGCTCCCCGTCGGCGGGGATACGTGCTTACGTAGACGGGGATACGGGATCACGTAGACGGGGATACGGGATCACGCCTCCCGCGTTTCTGTGGAGTCGGTGTTTTTTCGTTTTTCTTGTAGCACCGCCGCAAGCAAAGAGCGCTGGCAACGGGACTACAGGCGGTGTTACCCAACGCCACTGAGGCACTCCATCACGTAGACGGCGCGGGAGGACGTGCCTTGTCATGCCAGATCGCATGTGCATGCTTGGTGCAGGTGTTTCTACCCACACCACAGATCTTCTATTAAACTACAAATGTTTCTGCGTTAAAAAAAAAAAAACTATAACATCACTCCAACGCAAACCGGTCGTTGAACGGGTCCTCGCCCATCGGGATGTCGAGGTCCACGGTAAAGCTCTCCACGTCCGACTCCCGTGACTCGTCGTGCGCAGTGCTGTCCGTGACGTCCGGCGTGCTGATGCTGACGAGCTTGGGCTTCGCGCGGATCGCCGTCGTGAGGCTGGCGACAGAGCCGTTCGACTTACCCAGCGCCACCTGCAGCGACTCCAGGTCGTTGTCCTCGCTCCCCAGGATAGACGACCCCAGCGTGATGTGCGACCGCAGGTCGTCCTGGTTCATGTGGCTCCGGCCGCGCGTGGCGCGGCCCTGCGTGATCGTCACGCCAGGAATGTACGCTATCGGCAGGATGTTCGACGACGCCTTCGTGTGCACAGTGTTGTTGCTGTACACGCTCTGCGCATCGCTCGCCGCCTTCAGAGGCCGCATCGGCTTCAGCCGGAACTGCTCCACCACACGGCTCCGCCTGCCCGCGCCACGCCCGCGCGCGTCGTCCTCCCCTTCCTCCAGAATGTCCTCCAGCGGCGTGTGTCTCTCATACGTCCCCGCAGGTGCCGCACTCCCGCGGCCGGACCTGCCGTCTTCGATGTCCTCGTCCTCGTCCTCGTCCTCATCCTCGTCGTCGTCCTCCAGATCGTGCTCGGAGTCTATGCTGCTGTCCCACTTCACCACGTGGTCGCCGCCCTCCGCGTCTGTCTTCCCCATGTTGAACGCACGCTGGCCCCTCAGCACGGCCTGCCGCCTGTGCCGCCGCCAGTAGTAGAACACCAGCAGCGCCGCAAACGCCACCACAGACCCGACAACCACCCCCGACAGCAGCCCGCCAACCTTGACGTGCGACCCGTGGCCGCTGCTCGTCGCCGTGCTGTTGCTGCCGTTCACCGCGTTCCCGTTCGCGTCCACACTCGACAGTATGCTGATCGACGAGCTCGACTTCTTCGCGCAGTACGTGTACGGACACGAGTCGCACGTCAGCGCCGTCAGCACACAGTTCTCGTCGTCCGCGCACTCCGGACACGCCGGAGACGTCGGACACACCACACACCCATCGGCACCCCGGCTGTACGTCTGACTGGGCACCACCGAGCTCATTTTCTTTCTATACCTGATGTTCCCCCCACAAAATAAACCTGGAAATGCTAAACAGCCCGCTACGACCTGCGTTCTTGGTGAAATGGAAATTATACACGGGAGCCTCCAAATCCTCGCTTCGGACAGCCAAATATATACGCCCAACCCGCTTGGAAGTGCTGGCTTTGATCTGCAAGAGATGCCCATCGAGAGTCAAGACGCCACTTTTCATGCCCCGGGGAGCCTCGCTTCTTCGTTATTTTTAGCCGGGGGGCCCAGAACTTTGCACAGCAGCACCCCCCACAGGCACGCACGCCCTGTGTTTTCCTGTGCGACGCGTCCTGTGGGAGCTGTCTTGCTCGCATACATTACCCGGCACGAGGAATACCTGTGCCCTCTAGTGATGACGTATTCGGCGATCTGGCATGTGACTAGCTTGTCGTGCACAGCCAAAGGCACAGACAAAGCAAACATTGAAATGAAAACGTGAACAGAATTTGTATTAAATGTTTAAGTTATATTAGATATATTGTTATGTATTATATGGTTTTGTTGTTTGTGTGTGCAGATTACTTGCACTTGCACTTCTCACCGCAGCCGCAGGAGCCGTGACAGCTCTCGCCGTTGGCACCGCACTTGCACTGCTCGCTGCATCCGTTCTTGTTGCACTTGCATTGGTCGCCGCACTGGCACTTTCCGTTGGCACAGGTGGCACATCCGCATTCGTTACCGCATTTACAAGCCATTGTTATATATTTTGTTGTTTGTGTTGTTTTTTGTTTGGTTCCTCTGAACTGAGTCAATCGGAAATCATCCACACTCCATCCAGGTGCCTCATATATATACGTTTTTTTTTTCATCTTAATCTTGCGATGAGTCGTATTTGATCTTTATTAAAGTGTCACGGATGCTCTATATGGCCAGATTCCTAATAAAAAACCGTAAGTCAGCGTAAAGGCCTTCTGCTTAAGGCAGTGCTTGCAGCGTAATTAGCTGTCACGGGTCTTCCGCTCCGCTCCGCTCTTCTCCCCCGACCCGGCATCCTTCGATTGGGAGTGGCACGTCGCTGAGAAACACCCGCACCCCTCCCTCGCTTTCACAAAATGCGACGTCCGCTCTTTTTTTTGGCGTGCCGCTTCCGCGCGGTATTCTCCCCGAGATCGAGACCCTCCGCAGAATCGTTAGGGCCCCCAACCAGCTTAGAGGCCCGCGCACAAAAATCCACTCCCCTTCGATTGCAGCAATATTCGCTGACCAGCAATATTCGCTGCACCGCTGTCCCTTCGCTGCACTACTGTTCCTCGTTACTTTTTTTCCTGTTTCCGCCCGCAGTGGCATCCTTCTCTCCCCCCCAGTGCGGCACCGGGGTTGCGGTCGCTGCAGTGGTTCCACGGCTCTTATCGTCCTCCCTTTGTCCAAAAGCTTCTAGAACAATCACGGTATCTCACTCCTGCGCTCTTCTTCGGGTGATCGCCGCGCGCACCCGTCTGAGTCCCCTCAGCAGTGTTCGCGCGTCGAACGAGGCCTGCACGTGTGTGTCGTTGCTGCGAGACATGGGCACCGCAGCGAGCATGTCGTGCGCAGTGCTGGTGCACGCGTCCGCGGTTCGCAAGGCGGTGTCCGCGGTTGCCACAGAGCGGTCCAGTGCGGGGCGCGGCCGTACTGTATCGCTGCGGGGAGGAGACGGGGACCGCCGCGCTATCTCTGAGACAGAGACAGAGGACGTGTCGTGGCGGGCGCTCTCGCTGCGGGCACCCTCGCTGCGGCGGGACTGCAGCTGCAGCTGGCGGTACTTCACGCCCGTGCTGTCGTGCGTCCCGCTGTTGGTGGTCAGAATGCTCTCCGCACCGTCGTGCTCACACTGGCCGCACGGGCACGGGCAGTCCGGCTGTGATGGCGCTGCCGCCGGCGGCTCCGTGTACACGATGGACGACATCGGCGTGCACTGCAGGCACGGGACACCGCGCCGACCGAGCCTTCTGACCCACGAGCTCCACCGCTCCTCCGCCAGATACCTCCTGAACCACCGGGACGGTGCCAGCGGTGCCTCCACCAGCTTGATCTCCTCGCTGAGCTCCCTGATGCTCCGCTGCGTCTCTTGCTCCTCGCCCTTGATGGCTTCCTCCAGGTCCACAGTCTGCTCAAAGAGCCTGTTGATGCGTGCGTCCAGACTGGTCGACAGGTACACGTTGTCTGCCTCCTGCATGTCGGCGGTCGGGACCGTTACCACCTCGTCTTGTGACATTTATCGCTGTTGTTCCTGCCCTGTGTTGTGGAATTGTGGTCGGGAGCGGGACACATACTCAAGATAAAGTTTTCCAGTTTTCTACAAACATTAGATGATATATATATGTTGCTCTACCTGGCAATGGTTGTAGCAGAACTGGTTCTTGCTCACGGACACAAAAATAGCATGCATTCGCAGAGAGTGGTTTCTATAGCGAGGGTCTGTGGAGTAAACCGTTTGTGTTGAAGCACAAATTCCACTATCGACATGTGTGATGCCCCTGTGCGGGGCGTGAAAAGTCCCTGTAGCCCCACTATCTGTACCACAATGTGTATATACCCATGGCTATGTGTAAATTGATCGCGGATTTCATGTTTTGGGCCTGGAATGTTGATCGCGGAGTGCTAAGTCACTTATTCTTGCACAATGAGTAACGTCGCCGCGTGCGCGAAAATACAAGCACAGCAAGTCAATACTGTCATAAAGGGAGCAAAAGGATCAATCCAAGGTGTCCTCCACTGCCTCCAAGACTCGGTAGTCAAATACATCAGGAGTCCGCGACACAGCTTTCCTATTGATCATTGAGTGGTTGACCTTCAACAACTTCCAGGTCGTACTTCTTTTGCACATATTACAGGGACAAGCGCTGGAACCCCCAATCATTTCTACACATGAGATTTACTGGATGGTACGTAGTGGTGCTGCTGCAGCTGGTGCTGGCAGCAGCTGAGAAAGAGAAGAGTCTCTTCTGTGCGGTAATGAACCCATTGACCGGCTCGTACATCGACCTGTCGCAGCTGTCAGCGACACCGAACGACAAGTCCCAGAACTCGCGGGGCAGGAAGTTCAGCGACAAGACACGCTGGCTCGCCCGGGACCCCGACGGACAGACCAACTTCACGCTGAGCATATGCTCCTCCGCCGTGTCCAAGGAGGAGGAGTCGCAGCTGGAGAACACCACCGGCGCGTTCTACACGGTAAACGACACCAGGTACAAGGACAACAGGCGCCTGGTGTCCATCGGCGACTTCTCTACGCAGCCGCGCCTGGTCAGCAGCTCGGCGGAGTCCCGCACACTCACGCTCCAGTACGAGAACGGCTCCCTGTGCCCCAACGGACGGGACCGCAAGGCGACGCTGCTCAACTTCGTCTGCGACAGGACCGTCAGCTCCAAGGCGCAGATATCCTACATCGGCGCGCTGCACGAGTGCGCGTACTTCTTCGAGATCCGCAGCGTCTACGCGTGCCCGACCTCGAACAGCAGCAACGAGGTCAACGTCTACGGCATCTTCTTCAGCATCATCATCATCTTCTTCCTCGTGGAGTACGCCTGCAGGCGGTGGCTGTTCAAGGGCCCGCAGGAGCGCACTGCCAGCGAGCGCGGCGCTATCCGCCTCGGCTCCGACCTCGAGCCCGCGGGAGGCACCTGGGAGATGAACACGACGCGGCGCTACAGCACGAGGAGCGCGATCTCGGCTGCGGTCAGCGGCGTCTCGGCACTCGCACGCGCCGTGTACACGCGCGCAGTGTCCACCCCCCGCGCTGTGCCGTCGCGCCCACACACCACGACGAACCCCACCAACGCCCCGGCTTACCGAGACATCGACCACCAGAACGACATCCTGGACAGCCTCGACGCCGTGTAGAACAACACACACACACACACACACACAGAGGCGTGGCAGTCTAGCAGTCACACCCCCACACCCCCACACCCCCCCGCGCTGCAAGCGCCCATCATAGCACTGTGCATGTGCACTACCGTCCAGTGGTACCCACACGTGGATGGACACACTCTACGATGTATGGAGCACTCCTCACTCTCTGTGTCTTGTTGCTGGTGCCATGCCCTCCTCTATCTGGTGCGAGCGCTCGTTGAAGAGGAGAAAAAAGCAACGAGATTGCGAACATAGAAAAAGAAAGAAGCGAGAAAATGTGCCACCGGTGGGAGGCGGAGAGGAAACACGCAGGACATCCGTAGGGCATCCGCAGGGCCACACACCCAGACACCTCTGGACCCAGCCACGTACACTGCGTTGAGTTTCTCTGGTGGCCTCCTCCCTGTGTGCCAGCACGTGCACAGAAATGCAGGGGCTACACTCGGGGGGGGGGGGGCGAGAGATAGCAAGTGCCAGGTGTTGCATGGGGGGCCAGGGACATGGGCCACAGACATGGGCCAGAGACATGGGACATGGGACACGGGCAGCCAGAGCAGAGGGCAGGGCACTTGACACGATGAATGGGTGAAGAGAAAAATTTTTTTTTTTTTTTTTTTTTTTTTTTTTTTTTTTCAGCTGAAAAATTTTTTTCTCCATCGAGACTGGGCCCATATAGTGTATTTAAAGCAGCTGGTTTGGGGATTCCTTGGAAAAGTAGTTTTCAATTTTTTGTTTTTAGGTTGTGATTTGCTTTTTGGTTCGTATACTTAAGCACAGCACACGCACATCTTCTTATAGTTCAACAATGGGTAAGGAAAAGTCTCACGTTAACGTCGTCGTTATTGGTCACGTCGACTCCGGTAAGTCTACTACCACCGGTCACTTGATTTACAAGTGTGGTGGTATTGACAAGAGAACCATCGAGAAGTTCGAGAAGGAAGCCGCCGAATTGGGTAAGGGTTCTTTCAAGTACGCTTGGGTCCTTGACAAGTTGAAGGCTGAGAGAGAGAGAGGTATCACCATCGATATCGCTTTGTGGAAGTTCGAAACTCCAAAGTACCACGTTACCGTTATTGATGCCCCAGGTCACAGAGATTTCATCAAGAACATGATTACTGGTACTTCTCAAGCTGACTGTGCTATCTTGATTATCGCTGGTGGTGTCGGTGAGTTCGAAGCCGGTATCTCCAAGGACGGTCAAACCAGAGAGCACGCTCTATTGGCTTACACCTTGGGTGTCAGACAATTGATTGTTGCTGTCAACAAGATGGACTCCGTCAAGTGGGACGAGTCCAGATTCCAAGAAATCTGCAAGGAAACCGCTAACTTCATCAAGAAGGTCGGTTACAACCCAAAGACTGTTCCATTCGTCCCAATCTCCGGTTGGAACGGTGACAACATGATTGAGGCCACCACCAACGCTTCCTGGTACAAGGGTTGGGAGAAGGAGACCAAGGCTGGTGTCGTCAAGGGTAAGACCTTGTTGGAAGCCATTGACGCTATTGAGCCACCAAGCAGACCAACTGACAAGCCATTGAGATTGCCATTGCAAGATGTCTACAAGATCGGTGGTATCGGTACGGTGCCAGTCGGTAGAGTCGAAACCGGTGTCATCAAGCCAGGTATGGTCGTTACCTTCGCCCCAGCTGGTGTTACCACTGAAGTCAAGTCCGTCGAAATGCACCACGAACAATTGACTGAAGGTCTACCAGGTGACAACGTTGGTTTCAACGTCAAGAACGTTTCCGTTAAGGAAATCAGAAGAGGTAACGTCTGTGGTGACTCCAAGAACGACCCACCAATGGCCGCTGGTTCTTTCAACGCCACCGTCATCGTCTTGAACCACCCAGGTCAAATCTCCGCTGGTTACTCTCCAGTCTTGGACTGTCACACCGCCCACATCGCTTGTAGATTCGACGAATTGTTGGAAAAGAACGACAGAAGATCCGGTAAGAAGTTGGAAGACTCTCCAAAGTTCTTGAAGTCCGGTGACGCTGCTTTGGTCAAGTTTGTCCCATCCAAGCCAATGTGTGTCGAAGCCTTCTCCGACTACCCACCATTGGGTAGATTCGCTGTCAGAGACATGAGACAAACCGTCGCTGTCGGTGTCATCAAGTCCGTCGAGAAGACTGACAAGGCCGGTAAGGTTACCAAGGCCGCTCAAAAGGCTGCTAAGAAATAAGATTAACATGTTTTCATAAACTTTTAAAAAAAAATATTGAAAGATTAAATGAGGAGCGACCAGTCGTTTCTTTTTGATTTATCTTTCATTTTTTTTTTATTTTTTTATTATTACATTTTAATTCTATTCTTTTTTTTAATTTATTATCGGGAACGCAGTTTACGGAAGTATATCAGACGTATCGTACCGACGCGTCAACTGCTCTCGATTCGTGGGGATCACGGTTTTGAAAACTAGACCCCCCGTCGTCAATATCTTACTGAAAATTTATTTTTCTAGCACCTTTATTCATAATTTAAGTCAACGCACACATAATCCATCCATACATAGTTGTGTATACCACTAGTTTAGTCTAGTTTGATTAATATAATATATCGAAGTATCAAAAGAAAATGAGTACCTCTCCCCGTACTTTCTGACAAGAGTTTGGTCACTAGACACTGAAGCTCATGAAGCACATCGCAGGTCATCGCTAGAAACTTTATATGTAGAGACCCATCTAAGTTGAACGCAAAACAGGATATAAGCATCCGTCACAGATCCAACACAGCATAGAATTGCCAGTATGGAAGGCCGTATACGCACAGTTTACCTGCGTAACCTGCCCCGTAGGCCACTGAATAAGGAACATTACATGAGAAAGTTTCTGCGATGTGTGAATCCAAATAACAAATACGTGACCAGCCGCAATCTCGAAATACCGACATCCCTGCATTACACAGAGTACAGCAAGGGCGAATGCCCGGAGCCCAGAAACCTACTCGACGAGGAGCTTGGGTTGGTTTCCATGGCCATATCACGAAGTTCCAATCTTCGCAACCAATGCTTCTTGACCTTCACCAGCCATGAAACCGCACAAAGCTTCATCGAGCGTTACAAAGACTCAAAACTGAAAGTTGGCGGAAGAGTGGTCGAGGTTCAGTTTGCAAAGAAGGACTCCATACTAGGATTGTCCCTTTATGATTCGCATCTATTAAAAAAGGTCCTGAGGAATAGAAACAGAAGAGAGGAGCTAAGAGAAGACCCACAGAGATTGCTCGAACATCAATTGAAGAGAAGGGCTCGTAGACTGCGGTCCAAACTGAGACTCAGAGGTGAAACTGAGGAGGATATCCAACTGGCCGTTGAGAAATTGAAAACTACAAACGAAATTGCAAAGGATTCGAAGTTAGCACAAGATACAAAACCAAAAGTACAGGAGCGGAAGAAGAAGGTACAGGAGAACCCTCCGCATTATATCCTATTAGTCACAGACCTCCCGGTAGGCACCACAGAAGAAGAATTAAGATCGCAGATACCATCGGCAGACTTGAAGGAGGTAAGACTTGTGTCGGTAAGAAATGTTGCTTTTATCGAGTACAATTCAGTCGAAGCAGCACAGGCAGCAATAGGGATCACTGGTCTTGGTCTACAATTCCCACAAGGGAAGGCAAAGATAACATTTGCAAAGAAATGATCAAAACTGCATACAAAAGCAAAATAGGAAAACTTTTTGAAATTTAGTATCTAGTAATTGTTTATATTTACTGAATGTGTTCAACTACTTTATTTAATTTTTTCATCAACTAATGAACCATTGATAAAACATACTATATATACAAGTTTTTGAAATGCAACATTTATTTACCGAAGAACACTGTTCTCAAACCTGTTAACATACTTTCCTTCTTCTGGCCAGTGATCTCATCCATCAACCTCTGGTAGTATTGTGGATTACCGTTTGGTTTGTACAGCTTGTCGCCCACATTGTAGTAGTCTTTATACTTATTACTCATGAGCACCTCCAAAGAATGCTTCTGCTTCGACAGATCTGATTCTGTGACCTTGTCATTCTGGAGCACCCCCTGCAGCTTCTTCAGAAAGTCCTTCTGCAATCCTAACGGACCAGATGTTCGGTTAATCATATCCTTCACATCCGACAAACTGGCCTTCTTTTCACCTTCTGCACCACTGAAAGGCAAACCTGCTATGCGCTTGAACCTGTTGATCTGTATTTCCTTGAATGATGTCAGATGTTTGAACCTATCCTCTGGAAAACGTTCCAAGCATTTCACTATTTGCTTTGCAGCTTCTCTTATGGCCGGCGACGACGACATATTTCCTTAACCAGCGTGCTGACAGTTCTACGAAATCCAGACACAGCGAATAGAATTGACTTATGGCCAACTGATAGTCCCAAGGCTGAAGTCTAGTCATTATTTCATAAATATTAACCATTTTATCCCTCCATGCAATTGCCAGCTGATTTTCCCGTAGGAAGCAATCCAGCATCACGCACAAAGTGACAATTCGAAGCCTTTAGCCTTGCATATCAGCACTTATGCAGTCACGTCAAATTACCCATTCACATTACTGGAGCAAGAATACAAGGGCATCGATGTGTATCTATGTAGCATTTACTTAATTTTTTGTATATCCATATTTGCGCAGACAAATACACACAGCTCTATCAGTACTATTGTGTGTATGACTTTGCGATGGCCACTGAGAAGGCGTAAGTTACAAAACGAAAATAAAGAAATTAGGCTTCAGTTTCTAATTGGAGCCTAGCCGCGATGTCTTATGTTCCAGATCGTCTAGTGCATTATCCCATTGTTGGTCGAATCTTTTGTCCGAAAATTTGCTTAGTGCACACTCTTTGGCCCTCTGTGATATAGCCTCACGGGATGCTATGGAAAGATTGTTAGCCTTATCAAACGCACTGGCGAGTGTGTCGTACTTTGTAAACTCACCGCTGGTCTCCCTGTAATCCGGATCACTTTTATCTTTGAAGAAGAAGCCTGTCCTGTTCGAGTCGTCTATTTCGGATGGTGGAAGCTCCATCTTATTCTCGGAATCCCATGGCACTATGATGTCGAGTAGTGGTCCCGCAGACGCGTGCACTATAGAAATGAGACCCGCAGCAGCATATTCTACAACTGCAATCCCGAAGTGTTCATTCCACATGGTATTGATACCAAATGTCGATTGCTTCAGCATGGACTTAACCTCATCGTAGGAACAGTCTGTTTTAAACTCCAGGTCATCTTCAGGGATGCACAACTCCTTGTACGCATATCGCTTCAAGGACTCGACGTATTTTCTGTCGTCATCTGATCTCGTAGAACCTATCATCACAATCTTGAAGTGTTCCTTTGCCCCCTCAATACCCTTCAAAAACTCCGAGTATCCCTCAATCAGCAGTCTATGCCTTTTCTCCGGTCTGAACTGCGCTATTATTACGGCTTGATTCTTACGTTTGGAGTAATCTCCGGAGTCTACGCCTATGTGTTCGACAAGCTTCTCTGTAGAGCAGGGTGGGTATATCACCCTTGATCTAGTTTTGGTCCAGATTGATCTAATATGGTTGTTTGTCCAGGTAGAGTTCGTAGTGGCGACATCCACACAGCTTCCGACATACTGATACCACCGCATAAAGAGCTTCCAATACACCAATTTCACGGTTCCCAACTTTGAGGGCCGCTTTTCTATCTCCAGTTCCAATTTGGCTAGCATATCTGAGGATATCACAGGGTAGTGCGTGTAAGTGATCACAGGCAACCCTGTGAAGCGCTTTACGACTGGGTACCCAAAGGGGTACCCCATGGTATCGCACCAGATGTCCGGCACAAACCTCAGCAGCGCCTCCGCGGTCAGAATCATTGATCCAACAGCCTGGCCCAGCAGTGTTAGATGCTTCCACGTCTTGCCGTCCACCAGAACCCGCTTGCGCAGAAACACGAACCCGACACGCTCAAAATCCATGTCGTAGTCAAATCTGTGCCGCACATTCCCTATTATCTCCTCGCGCGTGCTCTCCACATCCCCAGTATACACTACAACAAAACAGTTCCGGTCATAAGACAGCGTCTCCTGCACAGCCCGCCACAGCACCTTCTCACCACCGCCTCCAGCATTGCAGTACGGGTGGAAAAACCCTATATACTTCGTCGTGTACCGTCTCCGCCCGAGCCGCCGCCGCTGGTACTTCACAAACTTCCGTCCAACAAGCTCATACAGCGGCGTCCGCACTACCGGCAGCGCCAGCAGACACAGCAGCCCTATCAAAGCCGCCAAAAGCATCAATCCCAAACTATTACCCAAAAAAAAGACCAGAACAAACACGTTTCTCGCGCTATTTCCGCACTTCCTTCGCACAGCAAGCTCCCAAAACTCACAATCACCGATCGCACACGCTGATACCTTCAATTGACCGCCTCTGACAGCAGCTGCGGTCCGTAAATCCAGCTAGAAGCAGCCGTGTTCTTCAAATACTCACTTTCATCTGAAATTTTTCAGTTGCGCAAATCCAACGGCGCGCGCATCGCTGGCCCTGAAGGACAGCCGACAACTGCGAAGATCAAGGAACTCGAAGGTTTGAAGAGGACTGCGACCTGCGCACGCAATCTGGGATCCAGCAAGCACACAACAAGACACTAATCATCGACCGCGTTAGTGAGTAGGTTGTACAGCTGGTTTGAGCGGAGTAAGTGAGCATTTTCAGCCGGCGATCAGGAAAATAGCAGCCCTTGAAGGTAAAAAAGGGGGGGGCATTGAGTAGCAAAGCAGCGGTAAGGTTAATTATGGCGAGCGATTCTGAGCTGTCGCCGATGGACAGCGGGAAGGAAGGGGAGAAGAGGCATATTGGGCACAGTGTGTCGGCGATCTCGTTTGAGCGGAAGGTCCAAGTGTTTGGGGACGACGAGGACGACCTTACTATCCCGGACACTGAGGATGAGGACCTCGTGATGAACCCGCGGCGGAAGTTTCTGCGGAGCAAGTATGTGGGCGAGTACGTTGGGGAGGAAGAGGGGGATGACGAGGAGGATGAAGATGAGGCGGATGCGGAGGCCCGGAGTAACCTGAGTGCGGATGGGCTGGGTTCCTTGCCGTCTTTCAAGCGGCGGCCATTGAGTGATACGCCTGTGACTAGTGTGTGGAACTCACCCAGTGGGTCGGCGGAGACTACCCCTACGTCCTCGCGGGAGAGTAGCACACTGAGTCTGGTGCAGCTGAACCAGGCCCTTCTCAACTCGAAGATCAACGCTAATCTGAACAAGAAGGTGTCCCCATTGGATGACAAGGGCTCGTCGTCGAAGGAGTCTGTGTCGCCTAAATCTCCAGGAGGCGAACACTTGCAGAGTCCCGGCATTGTCAAGTCTCCATCGCAGTTCTACCACCCAAAGCGGAGACCCACCACGATCGACGTGCCCGGTTTGACCAAGTCCAAAACTTCACCTGACGGATTGATCTCCAAGGATGATCCGGGGTCGAAGCTGATCATTGTTATGGTCGGTCTACCAGCTACTGGGAAATCGTTCATTACTAACAAGTTGTCGAGATACCTGAATTACTCCATGTATTACTGTCAGGTATTCAATGTTGGTAACACGAGGAGAAAATACGCAAAGCAGCAAGGGCTGTCCGAGCAGGACTCGTCGTTCTTTGATCCAACTAATACTCAATATACCGAACTGAGAGATAAGTGGGCACTAGACACTCTGGAAGAGTTGATGGACTATCTTTTGGAAGGTCCAGGATCAGTGGGCATATTTGATGCTACTAATACTACAAAGGATCGCAGAAAACATGTTCTCGAGAGAATTAGATGCAGAAATCCGCATTTGAAAGTTCTATTTCTAGAGTCCATATGTACCAACAAAGCTGTTGTAGAGTCAAATATCAGATTGAAACTGTTTGGCCCAGACTACAAAGGTAAGGACCCAGGCAAGTCTCTAAAGGATTTCAAGGAAAGGTTATCAAACTATATCAAAGCTTACGAACCTATTGAGGATGATGAAGATATACAATACATCAAAATGATAGACGTTGGTAAGAAAGTGATCGCAAACAAAATCCAGGGTTTCCTTGCATCTCAGACAGTTTACTATCTCTTGAATTTTAACTTAAAAGAAAGACAGATCTGGATTACAAGAAATGGTGAAAGTGAAGATAATGTTTTAGGACGTTTAGGTGGTGATTCACATATAACTTCACGTGGTGATAACTATGCCAAGGCTCTAGCTAAGTTTATCGATGAACAGAGAGCTCAGTTTTTTGTTACTGAATTAGAGAAGAACAAAAAAGGTGCAGAACAGTTGAAGAAGCTGGAGGAGGGCGAGATTGACGAAAATGAGGTATTGGACAAAGATAAGATTCCTTCAATTGCTGATCTCAGTCAACCCGATCAAATGTACAATGAATTTTTTGTATGGACTAGTATGCTTGAAAGGTCAATTGAAACTGCCAAGTATTTTAATGAGGACGAGTACCCTATAAAGCAAATGCGTATGCTTGATGAAATCAGTGCCGGTGACTATGAAGGTATGACCTTCCCGGAGATCCAAGCGAAGTTCCCACAAGAGTTCGCTGAGAGGCAGAGAGACAAGCTGCGTTACCGTTATCCAGGGATTGGAGGTGAGTCTTATTTGGACGTTATCAATAGGTTGAGGTCAGTCATAACTGAAATCGAAAGAATTCAGGATAGTGTCCTTATTATCACTCATCGTGTTGTCGCACGTGCGCTATTAGGCTATTTCATGAATCTGAGTGTGGACATAATTTCTAACTTAGATGTACCGCTGCACTGCGTGTACTGTTTGGAGACCAAACCATATGGTATCACTTGGGCACTTTGGGAGTATGACGAAGAGAAAGACACCTTCTTCAAGGTGCCAGAATATAACTTGAATACAAAACGAGTTAAAGAGGTTGATTTGGTGAACAATGAGAGAAGATACTCTGTTATCCCTACAGCACCACCTAGCAATCATCTCTCCAGGACAAACAGCTCATCCAAGAGCTCAAGTAACGAAAGTAACAGCAGCAATGGAAGTGGTGCATCAGGGTTGAGCAGCTTGCAAAAGTTTACTATGAACCCAGTACCATCACTGAGTACAGGGTCAGGCAGAGTACCACCTATTAGAATGGTAGAAGGAGGCGGTACCTCGATATCAGTTGGCCCAAGAAGAACTACTTCCAATAACAAGGGCTCTATACTGCTAAACAAGGACATATAACGACGATTTACTTATGTTCCTGTTCCTTACGTTTTCAAGACATTACTTATTATGATGAAATGCCCTTCAGGTTTTTATTTTCAACCTCCAACTTTCTTCCCAATTTATTTTATTTTTGTTTTATTTTATTTTATTTTATTACCTTCATCCAATCGTTGACACATACAGCGGGATGGGGCTAGCCCCGTCCCGCCGCTCCATCGTAACGATCAAGGTATTTTATGCGACAATGTAAGTATTCAGCCACCTCATCCTCGGTACAACCATATATAACAACAACAATAATATATTCAATAGTACTTTCCCTTTTGCTCTAAAAGAGTTAGAAGAAATAGGCACCAGTGCCTAATCGCGCTATTTGTGCCCGAAATTATGTACCGCAGACACTGCAGCAGCAACCTTACAAAACAGCCTCACTGTCTCCTCATATATAGCAGGACCACAGGTCTTCATATTGCTCTTGCAATCATATCAATCCATATTGTACTAAACACCTCTGATCCAGTGGCCCCCAGCGCACTTACACGTGATATATACCGTATTAAACGAGGCACTAGACGATGGAAGCCCAAACAGCCGAAGTGCGGCTCGCGACGTCTGGCTGAGAGGGCGGCGCGCTCTGTGCTCCCCCGGCTGAGTGCTTGCAGGAACGAATAAATATAAATTCAGCAAATCAGTATCCTGAACACAGGCAAGCTGAGCCACTAGCCGGTGCCGTCAGCGGAAGAGAGGACCTGTAAGATCAATTGGGTTAGTTACTCGTACTTTCAGCTGAATATTGTGTGAAAAATAAGGAGCAAACAAAGCCTGCGAGAGCGATATCAGTGAGTTTATTCTCGATTTTCCTCTTTCAATTGACCTTTCTAGCTTAATACAGAGACCATTTTCAAACGAACGAGCTACAACTAGCTGATTGGAAGTCGCTATGTCTCACCACAAGAAGCGTGTCTACCCAGAGGCGCAGTTCCAGTACAGTCAGGGCCAGGCTAGTGCCATGGGCACCCCTCAGGATGCTGGCAATATGTTTCCAGGGCAGGCCGGTACACCAATGATGGGAGCTGCAGACAATGTCATTCCTCAGGCATATGGCCAGACACCTATGAGTCCCATGATGCAAGGTAATGCTGAAGCTAGGATGTTCACTCCGGCTCAGCAACAACTGAACGAACAATTGAATTCAGTCACTACTGGCATGGGCGACATGAACTTGGGCAATGTACCAATGCCATCCCAACAAATTCCAGCCCAGCAAGTCTATCAGCAACAGCAAATGTACAACCAGCCAGTGCAGGCTCAATCTCAGATGTACGGCCAGTCTCCTGGCGCCGTTGGTCAATCCAACAGACCTGTCAATCAATTGTACCCAGTTGATCTTCTGACTGAGCTTCCCCCCCCTATCCAGGACCTTTCTTTGCCACCACCACCTCTGATGGTTGCACCAGAGAGAATGGTTGTGCCATCTGAAACTTCAAACGCCTCACCAGATTACCTGAGATGCACATTGAATGCAATGCCAAAGACCAACAGTCTATTGAAGAAATCCAAACTGCCATTAGCTTTGGTTATCAGACCATATCAGCATCTGCAAGATGAGATCAACCCTCCTCCATTGAATGAGGATGGTTTGGTTGTTCGTTGTCGTCGTTGTCGTGCGTACATGAACCCATTTGTTTCCTTCATCGAACAAGGTAGAAAATGGAGATGTAACTTCTGTAGACTGGCTAATGATGTCCCAATGCAATTGGATCAAACATATGAAGGAGCACCTGCAAACCGTTACGACAGAAACGAGATCAGACATGCGGTTATGGAATATCTGGCTCCAAAAGAATACACCGTCAGACAACCACCTCCTTCTACTTATGTATTTGTGCTGGATGTCTCTCAAAACGCGGTAAAGAACGGTTTGCTAGCAACCACTGCGAGATCAATTTTAGATACTCTGGAGTTCTTACCAAACCATGACGGCAGGACAAGAGTCTCCATCATTTGTGTTGATAATGCCTTGCACTACTTCTCAATTCCGCTAGACGAGGAATCAGATCAAATCAAAATGATGGATGTATGTGACTTAGACGAACCATTCCTTCCAAGACCTCATTCAATGGTAGTCTCTTTGACTGGGTGCAGAAATAACTTGGAAAAACTGTTAACTCAATTACCAGAGATATTCCAATTTAATATCATGAGCAAGTTTGCGTTAGGTCCTGCTTTGAAAGCTGCTCAAAACATGATATCCAACATTGGCGGTAAGATCGTCGTCGTCTCAGCTACTCTACCTAACGTTGGAATTGGTAAGCTGCAAAAAAGAAACGAATCGGGTGTTGCCAACACTGCGAAAGAATCATCTCAACTGTTATCTTGTCAAGATTCGTTTTACAAAAACTTCACGATTACATGTAGCAAATCACAGGTTTCTGTTGACATGTTCCTAGCATCTGAAGATTACATGGATGTTGCAACACTCTCTAACCTAGGCCGCTTTACTGGTGGTCAGACCCACTTCTACCCTGGCTTTACCGCCTCAAACATCGCTGATGTCACCAAATTTACTAAGGAGATCTCCAAATTCTTGTCCATGGATCTTTCAACAGAAACCGTTATGAGAGCTCGTGGCTCTACTGGTATTAGAATGAACTCATTCTTTGGGCATTTCTTTAATAGATCATCCGACCTGTGTGCATTCTCCACAATGCCCAGGGATCAATCGTACGTGTTTGAAATGTCTATTGATGAAAATATTGTTGTAGACTACTGCTACGTGCAAATTGCTGTGCTGTTATCTTTGAATACCAGCCAAAGACGGATCAGAATTATTACATTAGCGATCCCAACCACCGAGTCTTTGTCCGAAGTGTACGCTTCAGCTGATCAATTGGCAATGACAACTTTCTACGCCCGTAAAGCTGTGGAGAAGGCTATGAACTCAAGCTTACAAGATGCCAGAGATCTCTTAAGCAAGGCTGTTCAAGACATTTTGGCAACCTACAAGAAGGAAATTGTGGTGTCGAATACTGCTGGGGGTGCACCACTGAGGTTCAGTGCTAATTTGAGAATGTTCCCATTGCTAATGCATGCATTATCGAAACATACAGGCTTCAGATCAGGTGTTGTTCCAAGTGACCACAGAGCAGCTGCCCTGAACAATCTTGAGTCTGCTCCTGTAGACTACTTTATCAAGAGTACTTATGCCAAGGTATACTCGTTGCATGACATGATTGATGAAGCTGGCTATCCTAATGAGGAAGGTGAGATTGTCCTACCTCAACCAATCAATGCCTCTGCATCTCTCTTCGAAAGATATGGTCTATACTTAATCGATAACTCTTCCGAATTATTTTTGTGGGTAGGTGGCGATGCAGTTCCGGAACTAGTTAATGATGTTTTTGGTATTCAAGATATCTTCCAAATTGCAAATGGCAAACAAGAGCTTCCTATTATAGAAGGTTCAGACTTCAACGAGAGAGTGAGGAATATTATCCAGAAGGTTAGAGAGCATGATGATGTCATTACTTATCAAACCTTATACATCGTCAGAGGTCCATCTGTCAGCGAACCAGTGGGCCACGTTGCAGGTAGAGAACTACAACCATTAAGAATGTGGGCCACTAGTAACCTAGTCGAAGACAAGGTTCTCGGAACCGAAAGTTACCGTGAATTCTTGCAGACTTTGAAAAATAAGATCAGTAAATAAGCGAATCGAGCTATATGATTGATGCATAGCAGATGATATAAAATAACACACAGACCAATTCATGAAAAAAAGCACAGATAAGGAATATTGGAAGGTCAGATATTCAAATATACAGTACTATTAGTACTTACATTCTATGTCGTCAAATTTAGGTTAAAAGGGCTTTCTATTCGGATTGTGGTTTCCTTTTTTTAAAGTGTAACAAACACAAGTAATTTTCACTTAGATGTATCGATTTAGTTGAGTATATTTTACCATTGTAAATTAAAATAAACAACAGTATAAACCAAAATAATAGGCAATTATATATCGCTCTCTCAAGACTTCTGCCAACGGTGTTTCATAATCCTAGTAGCTCTTCTGCTTAACATCTTTCTCGGATAGTCTTTTACCCAACACTTGCTCTATGATCTACGCTCTTAAAAAATTTCATCGAGGGCATCGCATAATAAGTCAAAAGTAGAAATACATCATAAATAATTTATATGGTGGTATATGATATAATAGTATTACAAGAATAGCAAGTACAACAGCAATCTCGGTTTGATACATTTTAACTTACTCTCTTCCAAGATTAGAATTTTGGTATAGAAGACATAATCAAGATCACCATTAAAAATGTCTTTACAAGTGTATGTCCAAAACAATATCATTTAGGTAGTTGCCATTCACGCATTTCCAAGTTTTGACACTTGCCTATTTACAAATTAATTCTTGTCCTCAAGGAACAATTTTACTAACTATGGACTCACAAATTTATATTGCTTTTGGCTAGTTTGAATAGCATTTTTAAAGCAATAATGTCTATTATCTTAGAGTATCGAGGAAAGATTTATTTGATAGTAATGATAATGAAGTTGTGAGTGATGATTATCCTTCTGGTGAGGAAGTACACGATGATTTCGAAATTGTAGAAGTTCCGGAGGAAGATACCGTGAGTACAAATATTGAAGATAATGTACCAGTTCAAGAGGAAGAATACGATTTTCCATTATTTTCATTCGGAGAACCTAGTGAAGAATCCTCTAAAGGTCAACAACTGATGAAGGTTTCACTACATGAGGAGCAAACAACAATAGTACAAGAGCGCCCTGAAAACTATTATTTCCATCACAGCACGATCGAAGACCAAAATAGGTACCAACAATCAGCAGTAACATATGATGACATTCTAAAAGAAACTAAACTTGGACCTTACCAAGGTTGGAAGAAGTTCAGAGGCAAGGTAATAGATGTTGTGGCTTTTAATAAAGTTGTGGATAATGAAAACAGGATAAGAATTAAGAATAAGAAAAGAAGACCTGGACAGAAGCAAAGACTGGCGAGAAAAGAGGGATCAAAAAGAGTTGAAGAGAGAAAGGCTAAAGATCAAGAATTAAAGAAGCTGAAGAAGAAGATGTTCCACAAACGTGGCGGTAAGAAGAATAAAAAGAAACCTGAAGCTCAACCAGCGAAACCTAAATTCCGTACCGAGTAAGTCATATTTTTGATTATATAAATCGAAGCGGTAAATATCTTTTATGTTTGTTCCTGTGATACTAGACCAATGGATCTATCTATAATATATTTAACATGTAATCGCAGTTGGCAGCATAATCAGGCTCTCTTTCATTATGCTTTTCAAATGTGTCCTTTATTGAGTCCTTTATAAACGACTGTTTCCCTATCAACTGTTTGCCAACTGGTCCACCTCTATCAATTGCTGTCTTCAGTTCTATCTTATAACTGTTTGATACTTTATTCCAATACATACTCCTAGGTGTTAATGATTTGGGTCGACTCAAACGGAGGAATTGAACGAGTAGATTGGAGTTCTCGATCTTAATTGATTGTAATAGTTCTTCAATTACGGCTACATCATGCCCTTTCGTTACAACTTCATCAAATAATGATGGAAAGGTCTTGATTGCATTGATTGATTTACTCAATATCCTCGAACTATTCGTTGCATCCGTCAGTATTACCTTTTGAATTGTAGTATAAAATTCTTGCTCAGACACTGAATAGAGAGCGTACATAAGCAATTTTATATCCTCTTGATTAGTCCGCAGTTTCTTAGAATTGAGACATTCCCTTGATATCGTAATTACGAGGTGCCCTATCAAGCTTTTCCTTCTGGGTAGGAGTGTGGATGTTTCCATTTCTTTCACGAATTTCAATGATTTCAAATTTGCATTTTGACGCTGATTGACCTGAATTTGATAATGCAACAAAGACAGCTTAGATATAGCTATAGTAGATAGTTTGTTCTCACCCTGCAAAGGTACAAAGTTAACAATTTGTTGAGATAGGTGCACAAACATCAAAACGTCACGCAACAAAGTAGACGTTTGATGTACGTTACTCAAGGCGGATTGCAATTTTTGTGCTCTCTCGTAGGGAACAAGAACTTGATCCATCAGTCTATCATATGATATGTTCAGGTATTCTAAACTTGGCTTCAAACCACTAGCAATAGTTCCGTTCGTGACTTTATCATTATAAAATTTATCCAAAATTGTTGAAGAGTTCTTCTTTAGAAATTGCTCATATCGACTAGACAGCTCTTCTATATCATACTGGACCTTCTTTTTAACCGCATTTATATCGAGTTCGTTTGCATCTGTGTTGACTGACTTCAAAACACTATTTGTATAGCTCTTTGAGTCGAATTCAGGATCCCTCAATTCTTCAAAATCATTGAAATTTACCTCAAACATTTTATAGTTATAGTAGTTGTAGTGTTAATAATGCGATTTAAAGCAATAGGATAAACAGAATAATACAACTGCACTGTAAAATCTGATCTTGCTTGCTGTTTTCTTTATTTCTTACTGCCAAGCTGTCATGTGTTCCATAATTTCAAGTGAACAGCTAAAGCGAACGCCCAAATCGTCAATAATAATCAAATATATATGGTTAGCAAATATAACTATATTGCCCTGTTGGCTAAGTGTTTATGTTCAATTGTAAAGTTTTGATAAAATATCCAGATCTGATTTTGAAATAAAAAACTTTAAAGTTTAACTCTTCAGAATAGCAAATTTGGTGCAAATTAAAGCGCCAGAAGCTGAGAAATAAGAATTACAGATATCAATAACTGAACTAAATGACTTATTGAAGATAGTGCATGAAAAAAAATACAAGTTATCAAAATACAAACTGAACATATCGAGTGGATATCAGAAAGAAAAAAGAAGTCATGGTGAATAATAAAACGGGAAAAAGTATGAAATGGTAAGAACACTAGTGTTGGTTTAGAACGTGAAATAGCGACCAAAAGAAGAATTTGATTAACAAAAAAATGCTATCAGGATGCTTATATCCATCAACTTCTATATTTTACTTTAGTAGGAAACAAACTATCAGTTATACTGCGAATTTTAGATGACAATGTAAGTCTTTCGCATTGAAATGACAATTGGAAAAAGGATATCAAAACATGTTCAAATTTAGATCGAGAGTGAACTATAATCAAAAGAGATCAATAAAACAAGTGCGAACGTTTCAGAAAGAAAGAAAGAAAGGAAAAAAAATTAAACAATTAAGAATATATGCATGTAAAGTAGTACATGTTGAAAGTTCGTAGAACAGAAATCATAAGGCTGTAACACAAGGTTATTGGAAGACAAAAAAAGAAATATCCAATATCACATCATATGCGGTACTGGTTCATTCAGGTCTCTGTGTGTGTCTTTGCAACTGTTTGTAAGAATATTACCATTCGAGAGATTTACTAGGGTGGTATCTTTATTATGAAGTAATATGAGAGATTCGTTTTGTAGGTTTATGCTGTTCGTGCTTACTGAGCTGTTTGCGCTTGTACTATCGCTTCCTAATGTATTGCCGTGCAAACCAAAACTATTGGACGCATTTCTGTCTTCAATAATATCTCTAACCAATTGCGGTGTTGAGAGACACTCAACGTGATCACTGTTTATTTTATGCACTGAAGCATCAGTGATGGTTGTCGCAAGTCTCGAGTTGGAAACACAGTCGTGATTTGTGTTCAATATGTCGTGGAATTCCATCAGCTGGAAAATCAAACCCATATTTGGGCTGATATCTTTAGCTGTTTCCTTAAGCTTGTTATATGCATCGTTCAGCCCGAGCATTTCATACCGCATCAGATACGCAACTATTAACGATGCTGACCTAGAAACACCACACTGACAGTGTATCAGAACTTTCTTCCCTTGTCGTACTGCATCGTGCATAATAGTTGTTAAATGGAGAAGGTCCTTTGATATGTGTGAGCTATGCGTCCATGGTATATGGTAGTATTCGATGTCCCTGTCGGCCGGTATCTGCGGTCCCAAGTTTTCGATCTCCTTGGCAACATTAATGACTAGTTGATAATCTAGCACCGTTCCCAACTGTGGCTCAGAATAAAGATAGATCGATGGCGGCACAACCAGCAATGGTCCGTTCGTATATGTTGTATTCCGGTAGATCTCGCTGTACAAGGTGTCCATGTTGAAGTTGTCATTTTCCTCCGGAGCTATGAATCTCGACATGGCTGCATCCTTCGCTATCATAGTGTCTGAGCTATGGGAAGAGATCGGTGTCGACGTCTCAATCCCCGAAATCGTCAGAGATCTGTTCCTCGAATGCGTGTTAGTCACCTCAGCCGTGGCAGTCATCGGAGCCATCGTGCTGCTCAGATTCTTGGTCTTCACCGACAGCGACAGGGAGTGCACTCTGTTCAGCTTCTTCTTGCTGTCAACACCCATAGCTGACGCATAAACCGGCGAAGAGGACTTCACCTTGTCCAAACGCGAGGACAGCGTGTATATAGAGTTCCCAGAAACCCGTCTCCCGCCGCCGCCTTTCTCGCCAAGACCGGTCTTCTTGTATATGTTGCTCCCGCCGCTGCTCTCCCGCCTCCCCAGGCCCGGTCGTATCGACACACGCACATCATCGTTCTCGCTGGCGTTGCTCGCCGCCCGGCTGCTCCCACTGTCGTCCCCATACAGCTCCCGCACACCGATCGCCAGAGACAGGTTCTTCGTGTTCCGGCTCTGCAGCGAACGCACCCCGGCACCTAGCTCGCTACTGTCCTCCATTTCGTCGCCTCCGTATTCCTAAGCTCCCCGGTCCGTTCCCACAATAGAAGACTTCCCGCTGCCCTCAAAAAACACCAGCCAGGTTTTATATATATCCAAGCTCCTTCCAATCCCTGTCACCCTGCCCGACGCAATTGACTCGTACAGCTCGCCAAACTACCTGCCCACAGCTTCACTCCTAGCCAGTCGCAAAGCTTATCTACCACTCGCCACTACTCCCCAGGCCTGCTAGCACACTCCCACATATCCTATTACAAGTCTCAAGAATGAGAACACTTGGACCCAAAACTTATATATAGAACACACCACCCCAGAAGCAGCCGCACAGCACCAAAAGAAATTAAAAATAAATTTCCAGCCAGCCCTCCCCCCGCGCCCGTTTCTAAGAGACCGCACAACATTACGTCATTTCTTTTTCCCTTCTTTGTTCTTGCTGTCCTTCTGCGGGGCCCTCTGTGCGAGGCCAGCGCGGGGAGGCCGCATCTGGGCGATTTTCTGAGTCGAGAATTTTCTATAAATAGGGTCGTCTGCGGGTACATAGATTTGCATATACAATGAACATTGTGCTTGGAGCGGGGGTGGGAGGCTGCAGGAGTTGTGTGGGTACCCCAGGGGGAGGGAGACGGGTGCGCGCGCGCGCGCAAAGTGTCAAGGTGTGCGTTTGTGGTGGTCACCACGCCTTTTTCCCTGGTCTCACGTCTGCTGCCATCTGCACTGCGATCGAGCGCTGCGTGTTGAAGAACGGGACCTTGTACTTGACGTTTCCGCGGAGGATGAGCTCGTAGTCGTGCTTGATCAGTAGTTTCCACTTGCTGACATCGTCTGCTGCGTCGGAGGTGTCTGCGGCAGCGGTGCCTGCGGCATCCTCGTCCTCTGTGGGCTCCTTGGCCTCGTCGGAGCCCGGTTTGTGCAGCCGCACGCTGGTCCCCGAGATGTCGAAGTTCCGGTTGAAGAACCCGCCTTGGTACTTCAGGGGTGTCTCCAGCCGCTTGACGATGCCCAAGAAGATCGTCTCGACGCTGTCCGTGCATATGTCGTAGTCGCCGCAGCGGAGGTACGTGGTCTTGGCAAAGATGTCGAACTCGACCTCGTCTACGTATATCGGGAAAATTCCGGGGTTGAATGCCGTCGTGGTCAGATCGAATATCAACTCGTCAGTGCTGGAGATAACGTTGTCCATGAGCACGATGTCAAACTCCCGGAGCTCCTTGTTCGCAGCCAGCAAAAATCCCAACACGAACCCGAGAGAGACAAGCAGGAGAACAGATAAGGTCAGATAAAAGCAGTTCCTGAAACGCGTCCACGCATTTCTCTTGGAGTAGAAGTTATGCGGTGAAAATTGCTGGTAACCGTTATCGACATAATAGCTTCCTCTGTTCAGTGGCGTGAACTCTGTAGAGTCTTTGTTTCTGTATTGACCATTTGTAAGCTCCCCTTGATGATGGCTTGGATCTGTCGCAACATATGGAAAATATGAACCAACATTAGAGTTCCGAACAGCTCCATAGTATCCATTTCTCTCGTAGTTATGGTTAGGACTTATATTGTCGTTATCATTGCCCTGACCGAAAAATTGGTGGTGAATGCCATCATCAATCAGCTCATCGTCTGATTCTTGATCTCCAACATCTCCCTCGTATTCAGAAATCTGAGGTCTAGCCTCTAAATTACTGCCATGACTGTAATAAAACATAGATCTGTCATCATCATCGTCATCATCGTCTTCTTCTTGCTGATTAAATGTTCGATTATGGTTCAAAGTATCTTCAATAGCACTAGCTCTGTGACCTCTTAGATTCACCGGCACTGTATGAAGTCTGTTTTCACTTTTTGGACGAGTCGAGCATCTCTCCTGGTTCCCACTGTCGGTTACTGAATCACTGCTGTCTCTAATTGTGATGTTGCTTGCTCTATAAGCACTTCCACTATCAATTGGACTCGATTTGATGGAGTCATTGTTATGATTCGCATTTATAGATTGTCTGGCAGGGATTGTACGTGATTGATGGCCTACTCTTCGATCTCTGGATAAAACACCTTGAGGGAGCCCTTCATCTGCTTGCTCTATAAAGTCTTCTAAATTGACATTATCGGGTACCCCAGAGTATCTTCTCAGTGAGGCACCATTGGCATCAAAAATCTTGGATACTGTAGTCCGTAGTGCTTTCTTGCCCTCATTGGATTTTCCAGCATTTTTATTGAGCATATTATTTTTCGGTCTTTGCGATGATCCCGATATAGAAGTATGTCTTGCTGCTGCCACAGGATTTCCGTTATTACTAACCGAAACGCTCCTTTGGTTCAAAGTATTTAGTCTACTTTGATTCTTTAACGGAATGAAATTAGTTGAGCTCTGATAATGCAATGAAGGTAAATTTACTTGCGCATTTGACTCAGTAACAGATGATAAGCCGCCACCTATTTTGCGATCTGGTGATTTCTGTTCAGAAACCAAAGATCTAATAGACTGATGATCAGTATGCCTGTTTGGATTTCTGACAGAGGACTGTATACTAGTCCTATCAGATTCAACCTGAGATAAGTTGCTTTGTGTGTGTGTACCAGCAACATTTGGTGAAGACTGCACCAAAGAGACATTGGGCATACCTCCTGTACTAATATGTCTTGTGGTTGATTTCAATCGATTGAACAGCTTTGTATTACCGTTAAGAACTGGTACACTAGATTTCGGAGCAATGGTGTGGACCTTGCTCAATAGCCCGGGGTCATTATTGCCTGCTATTTGATGATGATCAACATCATTAGGATTGCCTGTACCTGGATAAATCATGTTTTTCGTTGAATTTGCGGCGGATTCGTAAACAAACGTCTCTTCCGAGTCGCTAATCTCATTTTCACCAACTGCAGATGCCAGTCTTGCAGCGAAGAAGTCAGTTTTTGTAGGCCGATGTAAGTTATCACCATCTTGCTGATGTACTGATTCATCAGAGATAGCGTTTCTATTGAGCTGAGTGTTCTCATTTTTCTTGGGTCCATCGCCTAAAAGTAATATTTCCCTTGAATTCATAGGAATCATCCCGGGTCTATCTTTGTGTTTATTCTGGAAGAATTGTAAATTCGTAGTTGATGGTGTCTGAGCTGACGCTGCTTGTAGATTTAGGGGCAAATGCTGGTTGTTTAAAAGAATAATATTGCTATTGTTACTTGCGTTATTATTGAGGGCAGCGTTACCACTGGTGTTACCATTATTGTTATTACTGTTATGGTTGTTGCCATTAAGATGTGAACTACTGTTTTGCAAATTCGCGTTCCCGCTCACATTATTATTTCCATTAGTGTTTTGTTGCATGTTCAGATTGCTGTTCGAGATGAAAGATGTACCTACACCAGCAATGCCAGACGGTTGTCTTTGTAAGGGTATCTTATCTAAAACATGACTAGTATCTTTGTTCATTTCTGCAGTGCTTTCCTGGCGGGGTTTTACACCGTGTAACGGAAGTTGGAAAGCACTGGGTGCAGCCAGATCCAGATTACTAGGCACAATCTTGACTTTGCTCTTGATATCGTTGGTATGCAGTATCTCGGGAGTGTTGACCTGGGACGCTCCAGTCGGCCTTGTGGCGGCCTCTGAGTTCGATTTGTTCCTTACACTCTGCTGGTGAGGCGCCTTCAGTGAAAAAGGGTCCGTCATTACCGGCACGGAGTTGAGTTCCTCAATGAGCAAAGTGCTCTTCTTGTTCTTCAGCACGCTGCTGGTGCTGTGTGGCGACATGGGGTTGTTGTCTATCAGCGCCTTCTTCGCGATGATCTGCTGCGGCGCGTACTCCTGTGCCGGCGGCTCCGCTGTCTCCTTCAACGCGTTCAGTGGCGACTCAGTGCCCTGGTGATGAAGTTCATCCGGCGTGCGCGCCTTGTCAGCGCCGCCCTCGCCGGACTCCGGGAATCCCGGCTGCCTGAACACGGGAGGCTCTGACGTGGACGCGTTCCGCGCACTGGGTATGATACTCGTGGGCGCGGCCTCCACCGTCTCCGTCTCCACCGTCAGCTTCTTTTCGTCCTCCCCAGCCATTTTTTTTTGTCTTCTATATTGTTATTTGCTGATGGGAATTTTCTAGTCCACAAGTGGAATTTATGTTCTGTTTGCCAGCCCCGCCCCTTGGGGATTACTGATGATTTCTGACTATAACTTCCCCACACGGCTTCGTATGTCCTTTTCAACACGAATTTCCCCCAATCCTATAACCTTGCGAGGATTGGACCTTGGATAACTTTCTCTCAGCGGTGTAATCGGCTAATACCTCTCTATCCTATGCGCCTGACTCCCTTACTCTGCACAGAGCATAAAACTTTGTGGGGGGGAAAGAAAAGCACGCGAGACAAGGAATTCTGTGTCGAGCTTCCTAGTGTGATAAGTGTCTTGTCCTTTAAACTGCGGAGTCACGGAGAGAGAGAGATCCAGATATGCCAAGTATTGCATCACATTAGCACAATCACTACCAAAAAGAAAGAAGTTTACTGCTCCATCGCTACCCTCCTCCCCCCCACAGCACACACCGCACAGACACACAGCCTGACACAGAGAAGGAACAGCTACTCCGGGTAATTAAAGCATAACATTACCCGGTGGTATATATCAAGAGACACGGCAGTCATGTGCCAGTAAGGTACACAGTGATATGGATGGCATGTATAACGGAAGGTAACGTGACAGAAAACCGTGTTAGTGGATAAACCCACGAATCCTGCGTCGTACTGTCGTTTCTCTGTCTCTGTCTCGGCTCTGCTCAGAGGAGAGTGCAGTACTGTGCACTCTCAGTGCGCAGATGCATACAACGGGCAGCAGGGCCATCAGCTGCGGCATGTGCAGAACTAAGAAAAAATTTTTTTGTGCATTTTTTGAATGATTTTCGCTTTCTTTTGCCTTTCTCGACCTCTCCCACCATCGCTCACGGTTTCTCGAGGACTGACGGGGCTTCCCACGCCAATTACTTGTCCGCATCTTGGTGGTGGTGGGGAGGCTTCCTTCGTCGCTTTGCAAATGCTGCAAGGGCGTGTCTTCGGTTGGGACGGGGGGGGGGGGAGTGGTTCCCAACGTTTCGGCAGGGCAGGGACCTGTCTTCCCACCGATGAGCATCCACCGAAACTCGTGATCATCGAATTATATAGCCTTTCTTTAGTCTGTGTATCTGTAAAACCTCGAGTTTTCTTGAACTTCCTCCCCCCACTTCAATTGTTGAAAACGAAAAAATACCAAAATCCAAAGTTGTGGTCGTTCAGGAATTTCATAAGACCATACGCTCAGATAGCTAAAAAGTCGGTAAAGATCAAGAAGATGTCCGTTGACGAAGTTCAGAAGGCGAGGTCCGCCGTCGAGTTCAGCAGAGAGAAGCTGGAGTCCATCCTGAGAGGCAGGTTCTTCTATGCTCCTGCCTTCGACCTGTACGGCGGTGTCTCCGGGCTGTACGACTACGGTCCCCCAGGCTGCTCCTTCCAGGCCAACGTGGTCGACGTGTGGAGGAAGCACTTCATCCTCGAGGAGGACATGCTCGAGGTGGACTGCACCATGCTGACGCCATACGAGGTCCTGAAGACCTCCGGGCACGTCGACAAGTTCTCCGACTGGATGTGCAGGGACCTGAAGACAGGCGAGATCTTCAGAGCCGACCACCTCGTCGAGGAGGTCCTCGAGGCCCGTCTGAAGGGTGACCAGGAGGCCAGAGGCCTCGTCGCCGACGCTAACGCCGACTCCGACGCCGACGCCGACAAGAAGAAGCGGAAGAAGAAGGTCAAGCAGATCAAGGCCGTCAAGCTGGAGGACGCGGTGGTCAAGGAGTACGAGACCGTCCTGGCCAAGATCGACGGGTACTCCGGCCCAGAGCTGGGCCAACTGATGGAGCAGTACAACATCGGCAACCCCGTCACCGGTGACAAGCTGGAGCCACCAATGGCCTTCAACCTGATGTTCGAGACCGCAATAGGCCCATCCGGCCAGCTGAAGGGCTACCTGAGACCAGAGACCGCCCAAGGACAGTTCTTAAACTTCAACAAGCTTCTGGAGTTTAACAACAGCAAAACCCCATTTGCATCCGCCTCCATTGGTAAGTCCTTCAGAAATGAGATATCTCCAAGAGCTGGTCTATTGAGAGTCCGTGAATTCTTGATGGCAGAAATAGAACACTTCGTCGACCCACTCGACAAGTCCCACCCTAAGTTCGAAGAAGTCAAAGACATCAAGTTGTCTTTCTTGCCCCGTGACACTCAACAAGCTGGCTCCACCGAACCTTTGGTAAAGACCATCGGAGAAGCTGTCTCTTCCGGTATGGTCGACAACGAAACCTTGGGTTACTTCATCGCTAGAATCTACCTGTTCCTGATTAAGATCGGTGTGGACGAAGCTAAGCTGAGATTCCGTCAACACATGGCCAACGAAATGGCCCACTACGCCGCTGACTGTTGGGATGCAGAATTGAAAACTTCTTACGGTTGGATCGAATGTGTTGGTTGTGCTGACAGATCCGCCTTCGATTTGACTGTTCACTCCAACAAGACCAAGGAGAAGATGGTGGTTAGACAAAAGCTGGACACCCCAATTGAAGTTACCAAGTTCGAGATCGACCTAACAAAGAAGTTGTTTGGTCCTAAATTCAGAAAAGACGCTCCAAAGGTCGAGGCTTTCTTGACTAACTTGTCTCAAGAGGACCTAGAGGCTAAGGCAGCCGAACTAAAATCCAACGGTAAGATCGTTTTCAAGGTCGACGGCATTGAGGGTGAAATCGAATTGGACGACAAGTTCGTTAACATTGAAAAGAGAACTAAGGTTGAACACGTCAGAGAATATGTTCCAAACGTCATCGAACCATCTTTCGGTATCGGCCGTATTATCTACTCCATCTTTGAACACTCTTTCTGGAATAGACCTGAAGACACCGCTAGAGGTGTTCTTTCGTTCCCACCATTGGTTGCACCAACAAAGGTTCTGTTGGTCCCACTATCTAACCACAAGGATTTGGCTCCAATTACCGTTAAGGTTTCCAAGATCTTGAGAAAAGAACAAATTGCCTTCAGAGTTGATGACTCAGGTGTTTCCATCGGTAAGAGATACGCTCGTAATGATGAATTGGGTACACCATTTGGTGTTACTATTGACTTTGACTCCGTTAAGGACGATTCTGTTACTTTGAGAGAAAGAGACTCCACCAAACAAGTAAGAGGTTCCATTGAAGATATCATCAAAGCTATTCGTGAGATTACTTACAACGGTGTCTCTTGGGATGAAGGTACCAAAAACTTGACTCCATTTGTCGGTCAATCCGAAGCTGAGTAGATTAATTTCTATAAGAGTATCAAATAATGCGCATTATGTAACATACTAATTCTGTTGGAAATTACATACTTTCTGTAATACCTTCACATATCAATCCAATTAGTTCCAAGAAAAATAATAAAAATCTTTGCCAACCAAAGTTATTACTTTTGAAATTGACGGTTCGTGGACAGTCCATTGGCAGGAAAGGTTCTTACCAATACTATTTCTGATATTAAGTTTCAGTTTATCATATGTTAATTTCAAAAAAAAAATTATTTTAAGTGTCTAAAAACTAAAAAGAAAAAAACAACAATAAATAAACAATTAGAATATTAAAGTCTAAATTTTACCTTCTACATTACTGGTCATTCGCGTTGAAACGGTATTATCGTTGGTTTCAACCTCGGATATCAGCGAGCAAGTATTGGTGTTTCTTGTATTTAAATCGGTGCCACCAGAAGCATTAGAAGAACTCGTAGCCAATACCTCGTGATGTTTTATAGACCTAGTTTTTGTGTGTGAGCTTTGAGCATTTTTGGCAAAAGTTATCCTATCTTTGATGTCTGCCATCGAACATAAAGATGAAATGTTGTTAAACCATAACAGCATGTCATCACTGTTTGTTGTCCTGAAAACCCAATTATGGCCTCTATGCAATATACCATTTGTCTTAGTATGAAGCACAAATTTAAAGGCAATTGGTTCGTTAGTTTGTTCTTTTTTGCAATTCGGTTTCAACTTGGTATGCTGTACAGGCTTACATTCGGATAACGGTAATGAAAATAAGGGTTCATGATCTCTTCTTCGGTCTGAAGTTTTGAACTCATGGAGAAAATTTGGCGTAAGAACGTAAAATCCCTTTGTGTAAGATTTCAAATATTTCGATCTTCTTTCAAGGAAACCACATTGTATTACCGTAGTCAAAGGGTCATCCTTTCCATAATACTCAATATCTTTGAACCTCCTCATCGGCATATCCATGGAAATGAAGTTGATAGTATCTCTCGAAATAAAATTCTCCCATTCCAAACTCGGTGAAGCAGATAAAAATGAGCCGAGTAGTCTAGATACTAGTTGATCCTCAACAATTTTGGATTGATTACCCAATATTCTTGCCAATGTCCTAAAAGCATTTTGTATATTACTAACAACTATTCCCTCCAACTCTCTTGCTGAAGTTTGTAGATTAATGAATGCCTCATGCAAGAAGTTCTCCTCAGCTATCTGTTTCTTTATCTGCGAATCCAAGAAGAACTTGATAAGATAAGGATCCTTTGTGGCTGTGTTTTTCCTGGCCAACTTAATGGACTGTACGTATTGTGTCATATAACTAGTCGTGACTTCCAATTCTTTTTCGCAGTTATTCTTGAAGTCAGAGCTCAAGGACTTTATACTTTTGATTTTCAGTATCAGGTCTTTATTCAGAGACTCCAACCGTGGTATTACTTCCATTTGCAATTCCTTTGCGGCCTTTGTAGCATCAGCAGCCATCATCTCATGAAACTGGCTTAGGATCACAGGTACGTCCTGTATAGAACCATTACCCATCGACAGGAAAAAATTGTTCACTTGGTTGCTGCTGTCATCGTCTGAACCAAAGCTCAACCAGCCAGTATTGGATTTGTTCACTGGGTGGTACACAAGTCTATCATTATGCCCACTGTTCCCTAGTCTCCCCGAGCCCAGATTGAAACTCCCACTTATGCCGGAACCGCTCCTACTGCCTCCTCGCACACCGGCACCATGGTTCTCGATCAACAGGTTCGTGACCTTGTTGTTTTGCCTTATCAGCTCTTCCTGCACCGCACTCACCTCGGACAAATATATAACGACGGCTTTTAGCACTTTCCTCCACTCCGTAAACCGGTGAGCGAGCTGCTCTGTAGGGTGGACATCATAGGGAACCAGAATTACCAGCGGGGACCTTGGGTCAAGTTGAGTACTCATAATATTAATATGACTAAACGGAACGAAATTCTAAAGCTTTTATGTCGTCAAAACAAGATATTTTCCTTCTAAAATTTTTTTATATTAGTGTTTTATATTTTCGTTCCCTGTTCTTATTGAACACTATTTCTACTTGTATGTATAGTGGCAGCGACACACCAAGGAATATGCTTCTTATCCTCTTCCCATTTCCAATATAGTGCGAGATGAAAACATTGCAAGCTGCACTCCGTTGGCACTTCCCCCCACCAAGGCCAGTTCGTATACCCACCCCCGCCTGCTCCCCCATTGTTTAGCTGCAAGCCCCTCATCTCCGGATGGTGACGTTAAAATTGAAGAAAATGTGTCAAAGATACACCCATCTTCCACAGACCTTCACGCACAACCACCAAAAAAAAAGCAACCATGCGGGCCGATGCACCGAATTCCCTGCCATCCCCCCAGGGCCCTTTGCCTATGACAACGCACGATGCAGGGTCCCATGGAGATTCGTTTTGTGATGTTCTACGTATGGGCACGTGATTGTGGTTGTTGGTGAGGAACAAGAGGCCCCATAGCTGTTATTTCATGCACGTTGTATAAGTTGGACCACATGGATATCTTTTGCTGGGTGGGAGTGCACTACCCATGGTAGCGCTTGCCGTGCACGGAGTGTGTGTAGCATGCATTTCCTTTGTAGATACTATAGCTTATTCTTGTCAATTCTCTGCTCCCCCTTGTCTTGCCAAGCCTTTTGTAATGAGACCAGCCATTTGATTTAGTAGTCAGAGCAAGGGTAAAAAAAAAATGATAAGACCAAAACTTGCTGAAATTATTTGGCGATGGGTTTAGTCATTACTTCAGACCATTGAAGCTATCCAGTTCAGTTCCGAATAGCATTCGTGGGGTATTGAAGTTTTTTTTTTTTGATTCTTGGGTCTAGTATCAATTAAAGTCACATTGATAATGCTGCAATCAAAGATGTGGAAGCACAGAAAGGTAAGCTATATATGGAAACGATTTTCAAAGCAGGAGAGGAAACCCCCTGCGATCAATATCCCAGCATATTTCGAAGTAACGGAGTCCAAAACTGAAGTGCACGACAATGACCGCCTAACTCCTCACCAGTACATTACATCCAAATATCTGACTATGGTGACGGTGCTTCTCTGTACAATTGCACTGATCGTGAGCCTGATATACTTACCAGCTCTGATAGAGTCCTACTACAAGCAAAAGATAAGGTACACCAAGTGGGCACTGCTGCTCGGCCTCGTTGCACCTCCCAGTGCACCAACCTCGCTTCTGCCGTCGTCCTTAGGCATGGCCGTGGGCCTCTACAAGTGGCTGTGCTGGGTCATATAAATAAAGCTATGCAATAACACAACGGTACTGATCGTTACCTTCTCCACTTGAGGCGGTTCTTTCTCTGTTCCCTTCTTGTGGTGTGTATGGGAATGTGCTGCCTCCCATTCGCGATATGCTCCGAAGGGTTGCGGGCTATTTCGCGCGGGGAAGCCATCGCCAAGACGTACGCCTGGTGAAAAAAAAAAATTCAACAATGCAAAATCCAATTTGCAGAGCAATTGTGTACCAAGGATGTATATTGTCATTTTCCTGTCAAGGGCTACATCTCCATCGGATGGATTAAAAAGTGCATGTACCCTCTTCTGCTGCTTCTATTTTTAATATTCGTTTATGCATTTTATTTTTTGATGTTCATGAGCAAGATTTCTGGTAGAGTTTTGTCCACTGTAGCCAGACCCTTTTCAAGCAACGCAAAGACAATGTTGACACCTTTCTTGGAATCTAAGAGACCCAAGCAGTCTCCAGAGTACGATTACTCCACTCTTTCCAACTACAAGTTCTTCAAAATTCACCACACCACTCTTAACCTGAAACTATCCTTTGAGAAATCTGTTGTTTCCGGTAATGTGGTCTTCGATTTGTCTACGCTCGACAATTCGGTGAGCCAAATTGATCTGGACACTTCTTACCTAGATATCCAAAAGGTAGGCGTTGATGGGAAGGATGCTGGATTCAATGTTGAGGCCAGAAAGCAGCCATTGGGATCCAAACTTGTCATTAAGACAGAGTTGGAAGCTAACAAGAAGTTTCAATTGCAGGTCGACTTTTCTACCACAAAGGACTGTACAGCTCTGCAATGGCTAACCGCACAGCAAACTTCTGGTGATAAGCCTTACATGTTCTCACAGCTGGAGGCTATCCATGCTAGATCCCTATTTCCTTGTTTCGATACACCATCATACAAGTCTAGCTTCACAGCCAACATTGAGTCTCCACTACCAGTTGTCTTTTCCGGTATTGCAACTGAAGTCACAGACAAGGCGGACTCTAAGATCTACAGCTTCAAGCAAGAAATCCCAATCCCAGCTTACCTGGTTGGTATTGCTTCTGGTGACCTGGTCTCTGCCCCAATTGGCCCACGTTCCCACGTCTACTCTGAGCCTCACCGTTTGAAGGATTGTGTATGGGAGTTCTCTGGTGACGTGGAAAAGTTCATCAAGACAGCTGAGAACCTGATTTTCGACTACGAATGGGGCACTTACGATATTTTGATCAACGTTGACTCCTACCCTTACGGAGGTATGGAGTCCCCAAACATGACCTTTGCAACCCCAACCTTGATTGCACACGATAAGACCAACATCGATGTTATTGCACATGAACTGGCCCACTCTTGGTCCGGTAACCTTGTTACCAACTGTTCTTGGAACCATTTCTGGTTGAACGAGGGTTGGACTGTTTACATCGAGAGAAGAATTGTGGGTGCACTACATGGCGAGCCAAGCAGACATTTCAGCGCAATGATTGGCTGGTCTGACCTTGAAAACTCCATCAACGCGATGAAGAACCCAGAAAAGTTCTCTACGCTTGTTCAAAATCTGAACGACGGCACGGATCCTGATGATGCATTCTCCACTGTTCCATACGAGAAGGGTTTCAACCTATTGTTCCACCTGGAGACCGTTCTAGGTGGTCCATCTGAATTTGACCCATTCATCAAGCACTACTTCAAGAAGTTTGCCCGTCAATCACTGGACACATTCCAATTCTTGGACACACTGTTTGAGTTCTACCCAAACAAGAGGGACATCCTCGATAACATTGACTGGGAAAGATGGCTGTTCACTCCAGGTATGCCACCAAAGCCCCACTTCATCACCACTTTGGCTGATAACGTCCTGTCGTTGGTGAAGAGATGGGTCTCGAGCGCCAAGCAGCTGAAGTCCGTTGACGAATTCATCGGTGCTTTCCCCGTCTCAGATGTCGAAGAGTTCAACTCCAACCAAGTTGTGTTGTTCCTAGAGGAACTTGTGGCGCAAAACTGCGTCCCTGAGTCGGACAGAATCAATTGGGCAGACTTCCCACAGGCTTCTGCCGCCTTGCTGGACATCTACAAGAAGCAAGTCCTGCAGTCCCAAAACGCTGAAGTCGTGTTCAAGAACTACAAGTTCCAAACCACAGCAAGAATCCAGCCATCCTACCAGCAACTAGCGGACTGGCTTGGAACCGTCGGCAGAATGAAGTTCGTTCGCCCAGGCTACAGACTCTTGAACGCAGTGGACCGCCAACTGGCCATCGCCACCTTCGAGAAGTTCAAGGACACTTACCACCCAATCTGCAAGCAACTGGTAAAGCAAGACCTCGACTTGTGATCGAGCCTGCGCCTATATAGTACTCTATAAATAATTCAATACTTCCAACTCAAATGCGCAAGATGTAAATCACTCACGCCGCACGATAACACGTCAACTACGCCACGTATTGTCGACGCTGTGGACACCGCGTTGCATCAAGGGCTTATTGCCAGTTCTTTTGTTGTTGTTGTTTTTTTTTTGACATCCTGCCCTCTGTGCGTATGCTTCTGAGCGCAAGCAGGCTCCAGGACAGCCTCCGAGGGCAACAAGGCTAAGAATTGCGATTTTTGTGAAAAAAAACAAAAAAAAATAAATCAAATAAATAACACATGCAACCCTAGAGTGATAAAAGGAACTCAGTTGAGGGATTGTCTAACTTGAGATCTAGTCCATTCAGCACAGCAACAAAGCAGATATCTGAGATGAACCAAATCAACGCAGTTAGCGTATGTACAAACAGCTGAGCAGAGCTAATTCTTTTTTTTTCTTTTCCAGACTTTCCAGTGCGTGCATCACAAGGGCACCTGCAGCTATGATTTACGTGTTCATAACGTGTAATCTGAAATATTTTCTTTCCCTTTGTGACAGGTGTGAGATGAAGTGTGGTCTTTGGTTATTTTTCGCATTCCTGAATATCTAGTACTAACAGTGTTCCTTTATATATCCATGGTTGTTGCTTTGATTTTTTTTTGGGTTGGGGAGTCAAAAAGAAATACTCTGAGCTTCTTTCATCACGTTCTCTTGTGAAGGACTTGGGTGTTTCTTGTACTTCCAATACAGATTGAATCCTGTTTCCAGTAAGAGACTATTAGCAACTTAGACACAATGGATATCACTACTACGCAGCAACTAGCCAGTCTATCCGAAAACCTCTCGCTGGAGAACATCAAGAGCCAGGCCATGTCTATAAAGTCTAAGCTTGGCTCTCTGAAAGCTCCGCAAGAATTCTTCAACCTCAAGAGGATATCCAAGCCCCAGAACTTCAGCGACGCGCAGTCCAGAATTGCCTACAACCTGAACTACTTCTCCAGCAACTACGGTCTCGTCATCGGCTGCCTGAGCATCTACACCCTGCTGACCAACCTGCTCCTGCTGTTCGTCATCTGCTTCGTGGTCCTCGGCATGATCGGCATCGGCAAGCTCGACGGCCAGGACCTGACCACCCCCTTCGGCCCCTTCAAGACCTCCCAGCTCTACACCGGCCTGGTCTGCATCGCCGTCCCGCTCATCTTCATATCCTCCCCCATCACCTCCATGCTGTGGCTCATCGGCGCATCCTCCGTCACAGTCCTCGGCCACGCAGCCCTCATGGAGAAGCCCATCGAAACCGTCTTCGACGAAGAAACCGTCTGAGCCAACCCCCCAGACCCCACCTGTATAAAGAATACTATTCTTCATATTTAAATTATAGCGTTTTTAATGTCACATACACCCGTGAGCATCCCATATACCCACCACCTCATCCCATCTACACACCACCTCATCCTATATACACTACTCATCGCATCTGTCACGCTCAATATACCACCGGACGACTCTCCAGGCAAGCATGCATAGAACAAAAGCTAATATCCGAAATAGGAAGGTGGGGCATATACAAGGGCCCAGACCCCAGGCCCACCCCCGCGGTGGGCCTGGGGGAGGGGGGGATCCGCAGACCGCCCCGCACAATACTCCAGGAGCAATCTCGACGGGCCTCCCCGCGACGCCCTCTGCGCCGGGAGAGCTGCATCGGCGCTGGGGGGGGTCAGCTGTGCTGCGTGGCCCGCACGAGACGCTCAGTGGAAATTAATATGCCCCGAATAGGAAACGTAGTAATTTGCACGGAAATGAGCTAAGCCGGGACTGGGATAGCGTAACTCCTGTAGTGCAACCTGGGATAGTGCAACCTGGGATAGTGCAACTCCTGGGATAGTGCAGCCTGGATGTAACTCGGGAGGTGCTCGAGGGCTCTCAGGGATCGCCAGCGGAAGGGGGTCTGGGAGTCTATACCGGGGATATGGGAGTGCAGACTCCCCCCCAAGGAAGGAAGAGAGTAAAAAAGAAAGTACAATTAAACCAAAGAAAAAACTAAATAAAATCTCGCAGTTGCTTGTTCTGACGATCGAGCAGCGTGTCGTGGAAGTGGTGCGCGCATATATATACTTGTGGTTCCTTGGGGTGGCTTGCAAGAGTGTAGCATTTCACAGTGACAGTGTGATCCTGACGCACAAAGGAAGAGAAGACAAAAGAAAAATTTTCTTCCCCGTATAACTAATTGAACGGTCTGAGCAAAGCTATAGAAGGTCCCTGCTACAAAAAGTCTGAGCAAAGCTAGGAAGCAGGTGTGATGAGTGAGCCCAGTCGATCTCCGGAGCGAGGGCATGGGCGGAGCAAGTCTTTGCTGGATGTGATATTCGGGAACTCCGTGACGGACTGGAACATGTCCGAGAACACGCTGGCGAAGTCGCTGGACTTCAAGATAGAGCAGGAGAAGACCAAGCAGCAGTACTACCGCCTGGAGAGCATAAACAAAACGATAGAGCTGCTCAGGATGGCCTCCAGCGCGAACATCCCGCCGCAGCAGATCACGCGACTGTTCAACGCTGAGTCGGGGCTTGACATTGCCTTGCCGAACCCGGAGCGTGACTATGGCAGTGACTCTGCTGGGAGGGAGTCGGAGACGCATTCTGTAAACCTGGACCGTGGCGGCGATAGCAGCTATGCCAGTGCGGCAGGTCCACCCTCTACTTACAAGTTTCCACCGGTTGGAAGCAATCTTCCGCCTCGCGCAGTGTCAGGACACCAGAGGACGAACTCGCCGGCGAGAATAGGCGCTACTGCTGTCGCAATGCTAGATGAAGCCGTCAAAATAAAGGAAGAGCCCGAGACTGAGAATGTTTATGAGCACACGTCGCCTTTGCTTCGAAAAGTCAACCCTGCAGTGAGCCATAACAGAAACCTATCTGAACCCACCTCTAGATATTTTACAAGCAGCACAACGTTAAACAATACTACTGGACCCGTAACCACGGTGATTGATTTCGAACCAACACATAGACATACAAGAAGCAAAAGCACTCTGAAGTACGACCCAAGCACGCCAGACAAACTAGAGAATCGAGTTCGGTCGCCGCGAAAGACAGTTATGGTTGCTAAAAAACACAGACGAACTAGGTCAGCTTCCTCATTTGGTGTAATAGACTTAAATATTGTTGATGATGCCAAGAGAGTGGCACTGGAGAAAGCTTCAATTGCAAAACTGAACGATGATACCAAGGCCCAACCCGCCGTAAAAATGGATGAGGTAGATGAGCGAACCTGCAGTGAAAGCAGTTCAAGAGCCCACAGTCCTACTAGAATATCTCAACAAAACTCGGTTACAAGGCTTCTGAATAACCCATGACAAGGATTCATTTGAAGCATGGTCAATGAGAGATGAGCAACAAAATTTTAATGAACAACTATTCTTCTCTTTTGTAAACAATTGATCTTTTTTACTTCCTGTTTTGTTTTTTGTTTTTATTCATAAGTGTTGGTTTTGCATTAAGATTATGTAGGTACATATCTATAACTTTACTATTTCTAAAAATATTTTTACTATGGTTTAAAGTGCCTTGCCTAAATGGATGGTAATTACTCTCAATGGATTACTCTACCCCAGTAAGCATTTTAAATTCCTGATCAGAAAAGTTCAAAATCGATTCAATTTTTTCACTATCGTCTGGATATAAATGCTTCAAAATGTTCCTGAATGTTGAGTAGAACTTCGATAGAGAACTGAAGCAAACTTGACATATCGAATCAGCAATTGTTGGGGATGCTAGCTTAAATAACAAATTGTCCTGAAGATCAGGTAGTGCATGGGGAAGATAATCATTCAACTTTTCATGTATGTTCGATTCAACAGTGTCAAGACTCATTAGTGAATTATCAATCAATGACAAATACATATCGTAGTCCAGTTCATCTTGAATTGAGTCCGTGGGAAATATCATGTTCACAAGATTTTTATACAGATTAAAGCCTGTTTTCTCGAATAGCTGTGAAATTTGTAAATTTTGAAGTTTATCAATGCTTTCATTCAGATTGGATTCAAGCTTGTTTAATAGAGCTCGGCAGTCACTATCATAATTAAATATTGAAAGAGAATACGGCTGTAATTTGAAATTGATGGATTCAAAACAATTTATTTGAAATGTCAACATTGTGGTACGTACCTCTTCCTTTTTAGAGGCCAATGGATAAGATTTTTTAATTTGCTTCGGAAGGACTTCCAGAAATGGTTGTTCAATCAATTTTTGTAGAGTTTTGAATGTAAATATGTAATTATCGTTATGTTTTTTTCCTTCATTGGTGCTTTCGGACCCAATGTCTTTCTCAACTTCATCAAATAACTCAACAAGCATTGATAAATACGTGGTAACCCACTCTGGAGCCATAAGATCTGCACTCACAATTGCCTCATCTTTAATGCTTTCTGTGTAGTGAATTAGGGAGTCGATAACTTTTTCAGATGATAATGTTCTTAGAGTAACTAATTTCGATATGAGTGGATTTGTTGGTAATATTCCCTTTCTTTCAAACATCATAACATATAGATCCAGCAATTGGACTATATGATAATTTGTTTTCCTATTCTCTTCAAATCGTATAACTTGTTCTATCCTTATTTTGCATGAATTCGCCAGGTATTGAACAATATCATTAACCAACTTAGTGTCAAGACCATTAAAATACTCGGAGTTTTTTTCAGCGATAACTGAAGAAACTTTATCCAAGTTAGATTCTCGAAACTTGAATAAAGATTTTACGAAATCAACTTCGTTCGCAATCATTGAATGGACTGTAGCAAGAACATCACCGATGTATCGGACGGGATCATGTGCTGAGAGAATAATTGATTTAGACTCCTTAGAATTCATGTCAAACTGAGACAAGAATTCGTCCAACAAACTTTTGTATCTAATAGTGGTTACTCGCTTGATGAAATCATCGTAGTATTGTAAGTCATTTGAAAGGTAAATCAGACCTTTTTGGAATATCAAAACACTATTTTCTTCGGACATGGTTACTTGCTTATTTCCAACACTGGAGTTAGACTCGAAATTATACATATAATCTATCAAAAAGTTGAAAATCTTTTTGTTAATAATGTTCATGGTTTGGTTTGCCTTGGCTATCAAAACAGAGCCAGAGTTTGTATTAGGTAGAGCTAATAAAAATGTGGCATGTTCTTTAATTTTTGTAAGTTTATTAATAATTTCGAATATCTCTTCATTGACGGGACCATTTTCTACTAAATCATCCTCAATTTGACTCAGGGTAAACTTACTTTTTAATGCCATTAGTAAATTTTTTTTCAGCTCTAGTTGCTTCATTTTCTGTCTGTATTCTTCGATCTTCGTCACATAGTCGGTAGCAGCTAATTCTTCATTATCTTTTAATAATTTATCACCTAGGTTTTCAATTTGTTGCACTGGGCCGGCTAATCTTTTAATCCTTCTCACAATCGGTTTAAAATCTTCTAAAACCATGACATGATCTTTCAACAATTGTGTCTCAAGGTCAGTCCTCAATGACTTTCTGGCTAGCGTCCCTATGTAATCTGGACTGATTAACTTATCCTCACTTATATTTAATTTATCCCTATTATTTTCTAGTATTTTTAGCGACTTTCTCAATTTGATGGTATGTCTGTAGCTGTTGGCATCGTACTCATTCAAAACCTTCGCTAATTTTTTAGCCAAGATTTTATTTGATTTTTCTTGATCTATTGGTACAGGTTGTAACGAGATTTGTGGAGCAGGCTTAGTGGAGTTATTTTTGTCAGTTTCTTTGCTGTCAGCCTTTATTTTGTTTGTTCCAAAGCTATTTATTGATAATTGGGCATAATCAGACATTTTTTCATATAGATTTGAAGTGTCCTTTTTCAGTTTTGTTGGGATCGCAGCTTCATCGCTGGAAACACCAGTGGATTGGAGTAAAGAACTTTCCACATTTGACAGTAGAGTTGGTAGTTTGAAGTTTTCCTTCAAAGGTTTGTAGTCCAAAGAAAAAGAGGAGATATTCAGTCTTGAGACTGGTTCTGGTAATTGTACGGTTCCATTATTATCAACACCATCATTATTTGATTCTGTTGCTGACTCGAATGTTTGATAATCGATAAATTCCATGGTCGCTCAGGAATATGATGTGGAATTATGACTCTAACTGGTAGGTTTGCTAATTAATGATGAACAGAACGATAGATTAAGCAGCTACCTAAAAGTTGTTGTCAACCTTAATTTTTCTGTTTTCTCAATGGCTTCCTTATTTTTTGTCAATTCTTTGTGAAAGCTCTTTTAATGACTTCCAAGTTTCAATCAAGTTACCATACAAGTACTTGTTTCTTATGTTATACTGGAATAGACGATATTAACCATCTTTTCTCTATTGATTGTTCCTTTACCGCATCGTTGTGCTTTACCTACTATTCCACGATGTCAAATCGCTGTCTTTTGGCAAAGTCGTCCACATTTGTACGAAGTTATCACGCGTGTATCGTTTTGTGATAGGAAATGATATGTGTTTACCACTGTCCGTATAGATCCACACAATACATATTCACAGATACAGAGAACACAAGGGCACGTATTCTTTATGGTGTTACTATATTACCAAGAAATTTCCATCTTAACTGTTACAATTCGACTGCATTTTCTTTGGATGTTTTATGTAAGAAGGAAAACACCCGTGTTGAATACATCATTGCGAAAAGTCCTTAAAAGGTAAGTCTGTCGGGATGTATAACTTTCTGACAAGTTTACCATTCAATAATAGTGTTCTATAAATTCTTGATATTAGATGTGACATTTCCCATTCTCCGGAGATTGACAGGAAGTTTTTATCACACCCTACTTATAGTCACCTTTTCTTAAAGTTTTTCATGAAAATTAGGCTTCTATGGCCAAGTTGGTAAGGCGCCACACTAGTAATGTGGAGATCATCGGTTCAAATCCGATTGGAAGCACTTTTTTTAAAGACATGAAGAATTTTTATTGTCAAACTTAGTGATGGTTATATAGCTTGTAGCTGTTATTGCAAGCAATCTAACTTTGAAATGCATGTGAAAGTTGTAAATGCCAATTTATTCTGAAATAATTGTTAATGACTCAAAGTATGAATAATGTAAAAATATAAATAATTGGGATGATCCTTTAAATTCTATCTAACTTAAATAAGAGAACATCGCCTAGAATTGAAAAGTAAGCGTAATTTGAATATATATTGTTGAAAACGTCTGAGTGAGGTGGAAGGATGTGCAGTTTAATTTGATCAGTTGTTCTTCCATTCTTTGCCGTAGACTTCTTCTACAACGTCAACAAGACCGCTTTCGACGTTGTAGACTAAACCGTAGACATTGAAGTCCTCTTCAGTCACTTGGCTATTCTTCAAGGCCTGCTTCACAACATCAATCTCTAGCAATCTGCTGAGCTGCCTCTTGACATTCTCGTGCGACATCAGCTTTGATCTCGAGCAGATGTCGCCGATCTTTTTTAGCTCGTCTTCATGGCTCTCAACTAGTTCTTCTATGTCATCAAGGTGGTGGTATAGGTGTGGGCAGCTCTCACGCAAGTTTTCCCTGCCAGTCAGACAGGCCTTGATACCACCGCAGTCAGTGTGACCACACAGAATGATTTTATTGATCTTCAAGTTCAGTATAGCGAATTCCAGAGTGGCCAGTAGGGACTGGTCATCGGTTTTGCATATATTGGCGACTGTTTTCAAAGTAAAAATCTCGCCAGGAAGGACACCCAGGCAGTCCTCGTTGTAGCGGGAGTCTGAACAGCCGATGAACAGCGTGTGGGGCTCCTGGCCCTTGGCGTTGTAATGTCTGAACAGCTGTGGCTCATTGCTCTCCATCTCCTGAGCCCATCTCCTGTTGCTCTCCAGTATCTCGTCCAGTTGGCACTTCTTCGTCAGTGTGAAGATAGTGTCCTTGCTTAGTAAAGTCTCTTCAGGTACCATATTTGAGTGTTTTGTGTTGTGTTTGCTGTGCCGTGGAGGGACCATCTGTTAGAAGATGTGTGATAAAATATTCTATATACAGTTATGTTTATATATGTGTCTGTCTAGTGCCATCATGGCAGGCTTTTCACATGGTTAGGTGAAGAGTCATTTATTATAACAACATTGAAGAGGGGCCAGAGGAACGCACACGTTCCTCTGTGTCCTGTGATACTAGATAAGAAATCGCATTAATAATACCGCCGGCTATCAGTAGAGAGGGGGTCATTGCATCATTGTTAGAACATATCTCCCAGAAAATTTTTTTCTTTCCTTCTATTAGTTTGTTGGGTCCCTTCCATGCAGGGAATGAGCTTAATCTGCTTTGTTTTTTCCTGTCCTGGGCAGAGATCGGCCATCCTGCCACAGATAGTCCCGCACAGGCACCTCCCCCACGAGGCGAGTATTTCCGATTACTGTGCTTTTCATCACATTGACGTCAGATTTACAATCGTTGGGTGCGGACAATGGGGGAGCCAGAAGAGGAGGCCGGTGTGAGCGAAGAAGCGAGCCACACGCGGAGAGAGGTGCGCAGCAGTACGGTTCTCTCTCTTCGTCCCTGCCCCTGCACGGTTGCTCTGCCCCCCCGCCAGCTCCTGCTCGAGCGTTGAACTTCAAAATTTTCTCGCGATGCTCGAGAGGCGCACGGGGCCCTCGAAGCCCGCGTGGGGAGAGAGAGAGAGAGAGGGGTCGCCCCAGGGTCTCTTGTATCTTCCCTTCCCCCACTGGCACATGGCAATCACGCACAAAACAGAGGGAAAGCCAGTAGCTTTGTTCGCGAAAAACGTGACCACAGCCCATCAAAAACACCGTTACCTGCACATATCCAGCTCGCGAGAACCAGCGCAGGACAGAAAATGATTTACGCTGCGGGTAATGGAGAGAGCGAGCTGGGCTGAGAGAGATACACACACGCCCCAAACACACAAAAAGTGAGGGTGAAAGCCACGGACGAAACGGTGGTGGGAGATAGCGAGAAAAGCCCGCACGGGGAGGAGCCGGGAACGGGATTGGCCGAGCACACACTATCGACGATGCATAGAGCTGCAACGCCAGAGGAGCTGTGGAAAGGATTTTCCCGCGGCTGTCGGGAGGGGTTCGGCTCGGGTCGAACAAAAGAGCTTTTTGTTGCCGGGGGCGGGTTTTCAATATGGTACGCTACTGGCCGGGACAGACGAGTGGCTCCTTTAGGGAGAGGGAACACCTCGGTCAGAGCAAATCAGCTGCGGAGGACGTCCTGGAACTTGTTGTACAGCATCATCTGGTCTACCAGTCGGAGGTTCTGCCCGTCGTACAGCACCTCCAGCTTCGGGTTGCTATTGGTCTCCTCACGGTACATAATAGCCAAATTGCACGTGACTTGAAACCCGGATTTATTAAACGTTTCGTGTATTATGATATCTAATATTTTATCACGTGGTATCAGTTTATGCGATGCGTTATCCAATGGGTTGTGATTCAGGGCCGCCAGGCTGAACGGTGGGACCCTGGAATGCTCTATCTGTATGCCTGTGTCTTTAATGATGGATACGGTTTCCACAGGTGGGTTGAGCAATAGAACGTCATTCGTGAGGTAGAAGATGAGCAAGTGCAGCAGCATCCGTGTGGCCCAGTACCTGTGCGAGAAGTACGGGATGTGCTGCAACAGTCGGTATATCATAGTGTATGTGACGAATTTGTGGAACAGCAACTGTGTCAACAGGATCGCCGTTATGTTAAGAGCCCACTGCATACGGTAACTCTTCGTTCGTACGGTTGCCTTGACTACTCTCTTCGGTACCTCCATCACATCAATGTAGTATTTCCTATTTACCATATTGTTCGTGTGTCTTATTTTTGTAGCATTACCAGTTTCCTGTGTTGATTTTTGTTGTTACGCAGCACTTCCTCTATGTCCTCTTTTCCTTCTGTTTGATCTCCGTTGTAAATTAGTGTAATCCTGAGAAGGTGGGTATAAGTCTCGCAGGTTTTTATTACTGATTAAGGAATATTTGACGTCAATTCGGCTACCCGTATTACCTTTCCGATCTGTACTGCAATCTTTAATTGTTGATCCGTAGTGTTACTAGTGAGCGATTTACTTTTCACATCTTCACATTAGGGTTTTTCGGCTCATCCGTGAAGCAAAAAAATGATGTAAAAAGCATTGAAAAATACGTTTATGCAATCCGCTTCTAGGCATTCAACACAAAGAATTTACATTTGACAAATAATTTAGAATAATATATTTATATAGTCATTTTTGCTACGTTCTGTATAAATAATTGATTATTCTTACGGACTGCAAATCACTTTTTCGAAGTCTGCACACACATTTAAGTAGCTTTGTTAAATGTATTGGTAGAAAAGCTATAACAATGGTTTAAGGATACTGGAATAATAATGTGTTTTGTTGTATACTTGATTTTTATCTACGTTATTAGTTATTATATGCAAAGTTTTATTCGTGTTCTAGTAGATAGCTAATCATCCTCATCCTCATTCTTGGTTACTCTACGCATTTTCATGTCGTCGATAGTACCTAGGACAACTTCTTGTTTTCTGTAAACCTTCAGGTCATCCGACATGAAACCAGCTGCAGATTTTCTGTTTTTGTGGGATTCCAGCTTCTTGCGCTCAATTTCGTTGTCTTCTATAGCTGCTTTGCTCTTCGCAAGCTCAATCTCCTTGAAATGCTCCTCGTGTTGATGTTGTAGCTCCTCAATCTTCTTATTAAACTCGTCAACTGTCCCGATTTCTTTCTGAATGTCAGCACAGTACTCTTCAAACTTAGGCGGAAGCTTAGACCGCAGTGCCAATTCGATCATTATTGGGTGTTTCTTTTCCTCATTTATGAATTTGGCCTTGACTTGTTTTCTGGTACGATATGGATACATTTGCGCAATCAGATTAAAATCAGTTCCCCACATTGACAATGCCTTATAAAATTTGACCAGTTCTTCACTAGACCATGGGTCGGTGAAGGATCCCTTACCATATGTGGCAGAGTTGTACAAGTTTTCGAATGGATTATCATCCTTGCGCTCTTTGAAAGCGTTCTCCTCCAGAGCCTTTGTATGTCTATCCAAAACCAATGAAGCCTCGTCAACTTTCATTCTGCCATCAATAATTTGCAGTTTGGGTTGATTTTGTTCATGAGAATTAGCATTCACCACATTTTCTTGAGCCTCTAAAAGCTTTTGATTTGCCAATCGCTTGCTCTTTTCTGCCTCGATCTCTTCTTTATTCAGTGAGTAGATGGACTTGAACTCGGTCTTAGCTCTTTCTCTCAGTTCTTTCCTTTGCTTTCGCCTCTCTAACTTGGCCTTGGAAGCCTTCTCTGCTCTATCAAAGTTCTCAGATATTTCGCCAATTGGTAAGTGTGGTTTGCATAGATCAGCCATTGTGAAGTGCTCTTCGTCAATCTGAAACTTCGAGGACTGTTCGTTAGTTATATTTCTCGGTATTTGTTTGATAGTCTTCACAAAGTGTGTTTGATCTGCATTTGACTCCGTATGGTCAATAGAACTGTCACGACTACGACCTTCAGTTGGAGAGATGGATTTGTCTCGAGGTGGTTCAATTTTTGAAACCACACTGATGCGATGTGCGGAACTTCCTCGCTTTGCTATGGACCCTTTACTGGAAAGTCTTCTCTTCTTCAAGGATTGTAAAGTAGGGTCACTCTCTGATGTGATACTGTTAAGTCGCATACGTTTGTTCAAAGAGTCGTTAGAAATGGTGGACAATCGCCTCTCAGTGGGTGTCTCGGTACTGGAACTGTATGGGGCCTTAAACATGATTCGACTAGAGTTGCCGCTCAAAGAATCCAGTCTGCTAGATCGCCTGTGTAAAGATTGTGTCGAGGAACTTGTAACGGAGAGCTTCCGGCCATTCGGTACAGAGAGCCTCGTAGTAATCTGGGTTGACTGACTTAATGGATCCTGTGAATCGGGAGCCACCACGGAACTCTTTCCCGGTAGACTAGTAGACCTGACCCCACCATTCCCGTCTTTACTAACCGCATGTGGGTCATCCTCGTGCAAATCCTCCTCATGCAAGTCATCACTCTCATTCAGCACTATCTTCGTTGCTGGCGCCGTCGGAGGTGCAGCAGGTGCCCGCCGTTGCCGGACCTTCGGCGCAAACCTGACACCACTTTTATTAACAATACTACTCATGTACTAATTTGGTCTTTTTCTTGAGCTTTCACTACTTGTATCAGCTTAACCGTGTCTTCTACTATTTTCTTTTTTTACCTGTCCTTAATCCTCTATTCTTTTGGTATTTTCCCCTGCAATTCCTGTTCCTGAATCAAAACCTGGTCAATGCAGTGACCTTACACAACACACAAATCCCTTCGAGTCAGTGTTGCTATCTTAACAAGCCAGTTTTGCGGCTGTGGAAGAGGTAGTGATACAACCTGACATTAGGCTCTTGTTTTACGCTTTTACGCCTTATGTGGGTTTTTTTCTTTAATTTGGCAGCCCGTCAACAAAAGTTGCGCGCTGCCGTCAGCCCTGCGGCCTTTCTCTCTCGCTCTCGCTTTCTCTCTGCCGGCGCTGTGCGCGGAAACGCACATGAACACGGACACGCACACAGAAACATCCGCAGGCAGCTGTTTCCCCCGCGCAGGCGCTCAGAAAAATGTCCGAGTTTATAACGTGTGTAGTGATTAATATCACGTGTAATTTTATTTCATACGGTTAGAACTGGATCATGTTGTTACACGTACATAATGATCATCAAGTTTGCTTTATGTATAGGTGCATGTGTGTATAATAAATATATAATGGTCCTGGCCGGAAGAAGGCCCATGTTCCAAGCATATTGTTAGCTTCTCCATTCCTAATTATGTTTTTCGCATAATAAGAGCCACTCGTTTATGTTCCCAAATTTTTGGCCAATGATGAGAAAGAGAGGGTCTCTCAATTTCCCTGTAGATGCTCTTCCAAAGTGCTGAACTCTTGATCTGTGAAGTTCATGATTTTTCCCTGCCACTTCCCACCGTTCTTGCCTCCACCACCCTTCAGGGTCTTGAGTATGCTCTGGAGCTCTCCAACTGTCGCCTGTATGCTCTCTCCGTCGGGTGCAATCACAAGCAAGGAGCCCATGGAGAGTGCTTTTTCGCGTCCACACAAGACTAGTGTTCTCTTGCACTCTTTCTTGTTGGTGTCGCACAAGGACTGGAACTCTTTCTGGATGGCTAGTAATAGCTCCAGAGATCCGAACTCATCTTTGACTGTGAAAAGTTTTTCCTCCCTGCTCAATTTCTCGTAGAGTCTGTGAGCTTCAAACTTCGCCAACTCACCGATGAAGAACTGTTCTTTCTTGCGGCCCTTTTGTATCTGGTCCTTCAACGCGGAGACTTTATCTATTATGGCAGTCTCAGAACAGCTCAGTTCGACTTTGGTCTTAGCCGTGATATCCGAAAGTTTCTTTGCATACTCGCTAATGCGCTTGCCGCACATGAAGTACAGGCGTGAGTTAGTGCCACGCACTGATGTCTGGTTGTCTAACACAAGTATTCCTTGGATTTGAGAAGTTGAGGTCATGTGTGTTCCACAACATGCGTTCTTGTCCAAGTCACCGATATTAATGGTTCTCAAGATACCAGCATCAAAGTCGTAGTCCTCGGGCACCTTTTTCGTATCGACATCATGGTCAGGGTTGGTGTCGGCAGTCTTTTCTTCACATCTGATTGGCATGACATTAACAGATACAATTTCATTGAACATTGCAGTAACCTTCTCAATTTCCTCCTTCGACAGCCTTCTAGGAAGTTCTAAGTAATTGAAATAGTCGCTGGGCTCCAATTTTGGTTTCTTGCTGGTTGGTATGCCACCCATGGACCAGGATAATGTGTCTGCATTGTCAAAATAGTTGTCTAGCAACGCACTCAACAAGTGTTGCCCTGTGTGCTGCTGCATGTAGTCCAGTCTTTTTTCTCTGTCTACATACTGTGTCAATTTGGTACCAGGTTCTACCTGCTTGTCAACGTAATGTTTAGCATGAAGGCCTTCTCTCAAGACCTGCAACACATTGACGCGTTGGGACTTATCGCCGCCTATCAGCATATAGCCCGTATCGCTAGGCTGGCCACCACCTTCTGGGAATAATATAGTATCCTCCAGCTCGAGTATATGGGTTGCAACTGGCTCATCTAAGCTGGCATTTTTTTTATCTTTCTTTGGAGCTTTGACCTCAACACAGGTAACCACAGTGGTTTCAAAATCATCAAGCAAAAATGTGTCTCTTTGGCACTTTAGAGCACCCACGATTGTTGGCTTACCTACTACCATTGTCAGTTCACTTCAATCGCCTGCTTGGTCCGTACAATGAACAGACTTTCTTTGTTTGGCTGGTATCTGTCTGAAAGAGTTGAAATATTCTGTGGAGAGCAAGATTGGATGGGGTATCCATCTGATGGCAGTGATGATTTGTAGATTGGATGGATCGTTGGTTTCACTTGCTTTAAATCGTTTGAAACGTCAAAAATCACAACATACCTTCTGACGCATAATCTACTGAATGCTCGGTCCGTGTTGATAAATAAATGTGCTGATACTGTAACGTCCCCGGACACTCTAACAAGGTTTTCGGAGTTGAGGTCGTTGGTGGACCTGCTCTATGGTACCGTCTTTGCGGCCCTTGGACATCGGCCTCCTTCATTGCATCAGATAATTTAATCTAAACTGATTATATATTTTAGTATGTTTTTTTTCTTAGATTATTTGAATATTACATAGTTCATGCACATTTTTATAGAAACAGAGAGGAAAAGTTTAGCAATGGTAAAGAATAGTTGCGGTCTCACTATGAAAGACTTTACCAGCTTCAGTTGTGCTTGTGGTTGAAAAATGAAAGAGAGGAAAAAATAATTGCTAGTCAGAACACTGTTTTCGACAGTGTGTGAAAAAGTTCATGTCAAATATTTGAAATTTGGAATAATCATCCAGTCAGGCAACTTGTAGCATTATATGGGCACCTCTCTATTCTTTCAAATTTAGCGCCCTTAGCTCAACTTTGTGTTTTGAATTAACGTAGCATCGCTGTTTTCTCAATTAAGACTCCAGTTAATCGCGGGAAAAGCAGGAGAAAAGATGGAATAAGCTATAAGTACATGAATCATTAGAAGTGTAAGTAATGTCCCCTTGTCCAGGGAAATAAACCACAATCTCATCTTCCATTTCTTGTTAGAATTTAAGTGTAGGTTTATTGCTGTATTATACTTGATGGTATGTCATTGTTTCTCTCCCTCTTCTCTAAAATCGATCAACAAATATCTATAATTAATTTGTTTTTGATTGTTCGTGTTTTAATAGCATTGATAGAGGTCCAGAAATAAATAAAGACGAAATAGTTGTTAAAAGAAAATTAAACCACATATAAGAGAATTTTAGTTTTGGATTTCCAAAATTTCGATTAGAATAAAAATGGCAGGAGAAGTCTGGGAGACCTCATCCTGCTCTGTTTCTTATTATGATTACATTAGAGTGGAAGAATTATATTATGAAAACTGCGAGATAAAAAGAGTAGTGGGGGGAAGGTAAAAAAGAAATAGTTCCTGGGATGGGCAAAAAAAAGCTAGTTGTATGGCTCCTCGGAGAGTGCTCTTGGGAAGTAGGAATTGGTCGGATGTGTTTGGTCTGAAAAAACCAGGTGGAAAAGAAGGGGGTGGTAAATAGAAAAGAGAAACGCCGAAGTAGTCTGATCAAGTTTGTGTGGCGACAACGGCTGGGACAACGGCTGCAACGACAATAATGATGAAGATGACGAAGACGATACCCCAACACCACAACTTCTTCCTTCTTGCGGCTCTTGCGCTCTTGACGGCTTTGTTTGTGTGGCCGACACCTTGCTCGACGTCCTGCTGGGCCTCCTCGACCTTCTGGTCGATGACCTCGACGTTCTCCTGCTGCTCGATGACCAGCTCCTCCATGTCGTTGAAGAGCTGTGCCAGCTCTGCCATGGTCTTCTCCAGCTGCAACAGCTCCTGGTGTCTGGCCTGCACCTCGGCGAGCGCGGTCTTGGCCTCACCACGTCTGTTCGCGTTCAACAGCGCCTGCGAGAAGATCTGCTGCCCGCCGACGTCGGTGATCGCAGCCTCCACCTCCTCCTCGGACGCCTCCGGCTGGATGACCATGTACTGTCTCTTGGCCTGCTCCTTGTTCTCGTCCTTGTAGTCCGCGTCGATGATCCTGTAGTCCTGGATGAGCTTCAGGAACCGCTGCCGGGAGTTCTCGGCCTGCGCCTGCTTGTTCGTGTCGTGCAGCCCCTGCCTCTGCGCGTCCTTGATGTCGTCCTTCAGCTGGTACTGCAGGTCCGACGCCTGCGCCACGTAGTTATCCAGCGCGTTGCGCAGCTCGTTGACACGCTCCTCGCTCACCTCCGTCAGCAGGTCCTTGTGCAAACGGTCAATACGGTCCACTATCGCCTCGTACCGGTCCAGCCCCTGGTTAATCCGGCTGATCTGGTTCATGAACTCAACGAAGTCGCTCCCGCCCTCGGAAGCCGTCATCTCATACTTCTCGTGGCTCTCCTCGGCGTACGGGTTGTTATAACTCATGGTTGTTGTCTTCTGCACTCAGCACCGTCTCTTGCAATTATACCAGTAACACTTAGTCTATATATCTAATTAAAATATTTGAAAGCTCTCTTTCATTATTATATCTTTGTACTTCTCCATCAGCAGACTGGGGGGGACCAGCTCCCACCACAGCCCCCCCGAGTCCCTCCCTCCACGTCGTATATCCGCACGGCCCAGCGCACTCGCACTTCGTACCTCTGTCATCTCGACGCAGCACAGCACAGCCTGGGGGGAGGGGGACACCGCGAAAAATTTCGCTCAGCGCTCACTGCGGACGGAGGGCCTTGTCTGGGGGGGCACTCCCGTTCCGGAAATTCATATACAGCCCGTGCTGCGTGCGCTGCCTGCCCCGTGATGTGTACGTACGTGGTGTTACACCGCGTGCTGCGGTACGTACGCCGTGCACAACCAAAAACATCCCCGTGGCCGTAGGCGGCTAGCGCCAGTTTGGGGGGGGTCTCTCTCTATCTCTCTCACGCCCCGTCGAGGTACGCCACGAGGTTCGCCGCGGTGTCGAGCTCGCCACGGATCTCCGGGACCCGCGCCTGCGTCGCCTGCAGTGCTCGCAGCGCGGCGTCGAACGCCGCGCGCTGCTCCGCGTCGGGGTCCCTCTCCGCGGCCCCATCCTCCGCGCTCTCCGTGGCAGGCCCGTCCGTCTCAGTCTCCGTTTCGAGATCCGCGATCCGCGCATCAACCGCCTGCAGGTACGCGGCCTGCTCGGCCGCGTACAGCGCGCGCACCGTCTCGGGCCCGCGCCGCCGCAGCTGCGCGACCCGCACGTTCGCGTCCTCCCACCGGTGGTACTCCCCGCGCACCCGCTCGTTCAGCGCCACGTCGAACGGCTCCAGGTACCGCTCCCGCGCAGCCAGGATCAGCTCCCGCACGCCCGTCCCCTCGCCATCGCCATCGCGCCCGCCCACCTCCGCGTCCACGACCTCCACCGAGTCCCCCGCCATCTCCACCACCCGCAACAGATACTCCTGCAGCCGCAGCTGCACCTCCCGCATCACCTCGTCCCGCGTCTCCTCTCCTGCTCCTGCGGTCGCGCCTGCCCCGCCCAGCAGCTCCGCCATCCGCTGCTCCAGCTGCCCGTGCAGCTGCCCGTATATGCTCCGCAGCTGGCCCACGCTCAGCGCCACACGTCCCTGATCCATCGCTGTGTTCTGTCCTGTGGTGTTGTGTTGTTGTGCTGTGCTGTGCTGTGCTGTGCTGTGCGGTGCTGTGCTGTGCGCACATTCTCTTCTCTGCAGCCTTTTTTCTAATCCCGGCCGTCGCGCCCTCGCTCCATCGCTGTGTCTCGCGTGCACGAGGAAAGAGCGGGCCCCCCCCCCTGCCAAAAGAGCGCTATATCTGAGACACAGCTCTCCCCCCACAGAAGACTGCAGAAGTGCACACAGATCTCCAAAACACTGCAACCACACAAGATCTCCAAACGAAATGGAAGTTGACTCGGACGTGTACGCCCCACCCTATGCGCCTTTCTTCGGGTTCGCAGGCTGCGCGCTCGCCATGGTCCTCTCCTGCATAGGCGCCGCCATCGGCACCGCCAAGTCCGGCATCGGCATCGCGGGCATCGGCACCTTCAAGCCCGAGCTCATCATGAAGTCCCTCATCCCCGTCGTCATGAGCGGCATCCTGGCCATCTACGGCCTCGTCGTCGCAGTGCTCATCGCCGGAAACCTCAGCCCCACCGCCGACTACACCCTCTTCAACGGCTTCATGCACCTCAGCTGCGGCCTCTGCGTCGGCTTCGCGTGCCTCAGCAGCGGCTACGCCATCGGCATCGTCGGCGATGTCGGCGTCAGGAAGTACATGCACCAGCCGCGCCTCTTCGTCGGCATAGTCCTCATCCTCATCTTCTCAGAGGTCCTCGGGCTCTACGGCATGATCATAGCGCTCATCCTGAACACAAAGGGCTCCGAGGTCTGAGCGCCGCTCAAGTCCAACTCTGTACATGTACATTACCTATATACGCTCACACAGGCTGGAGCAAATGTAGAAAAGAAAAATTAAATATACACCGTTTTTTAATCTATATCGTACTCAGAAAAAGTTACATAGTAATGCTGGCAACACACCTGCTAGTCCTAGTCCGTCTCCATGGCCTCGCCCTCGTCCCCTGGGAGCACGCGCGTGGCGGTGGATATCTCGACTTTGCCCTCGTCGTCGATGTACTGGCTCTGGTTGTCCTGCACAAACTTCACGGACCGGCTGCTGTCCAGGAACAAGAGGTACGCCCGCTTGACGTCCTCCACCTCGACCGCGCCGCTCTTCCGCTTCAGCGATATCTGCTGCGCGACGGATATCAAGTTGCTGCTGTACCGCAAGCTGCACTCCGCCCCGGTCTTGGTGAGCAGGTCCAGCGCGTCCGCAGACAGCTCGACCTCCTCCTCCTCCGCCCGGATGGACAGAATGGTCTTGATCTCCTCCTCGTTGTAGTTCGATGTGGTGATGATGATGGACCGGTCCAACAGGTCCAGAGGCAGGCCGTGCGGCGACTTGTAGTTCGTGCCGCGGGTCTTGGAGATACCCCGGTTCGTCGCCATCATGATGATGGGCGCGAACTCGTCCTCCAGCGCCCGGTTGATGAACGAGAAACACTCGATGTCGAGCATGTGCACCTCGTCGATGAAAAGCACACCAGGCACGATCTCGGCCTTGCCCTCTTCCTTCCACTCGGCAACCTTCGTGTTGATCTGGTCGCGCACCTCCGCACGGATCTCACCGGTGTCACCAGTGAACAGCGCAAGGAACCCCTGCGTCCTGCTGTTGATCACGTCTATCTCATGCAGGGACACAGTGTGCACAACAGTCTTCCGCTTCTGCAGCTCGCCCTCCGGACACTGCACAAACCTGGTGTCGGACCCCATCGCGTCGTAGTCCCTGGACCGCGCAAACGACCTGCCCAGCTTCGTGATCTTGCCGCTGGCCTTGTCAATAGAGATCACATCGCCCGCCAGAACCTTCTCCTTGGTCAGCCCGTCAATCATCTTGTTGCCTAGCTCGTATATCGTCTCCATGTCCGTGGTCTTGATCGTCAGCTTACCTTGCTTGTGCCCGCCAGTGATGGACCGGTCGATCTGGATCTCCACAACCTCACCCTCAATCAGCTCCGTCTCCTCCTTGATCTTGATACCGATGGACTTCCGGAACGCCTGCGTCAACGCCTCCGTCTTGCTCAGCTCCAAGGAGAATATCTCAGACCCCGTAATCGCAGTGAAAGGCACGTCCTTCCCCAGAGACTGCGACAGACCCATCGCCAGAGCAGTCTTACCGGTCGATGGGGGGCCCGCTACAAGAATAGCACGGCCTGCAATCGACCCGTTCTGTATCATCTTCAGTATTACACCTGCCGCACGGCGGGCCTGCAACTGCCCAACCATACCTTCCGAGGCGGCACGGGGCTGCAAGTTCTCGTCAAGACCCAGCCCGGTAATATGCGAGTGCGCAGCAATCAGCGACAGCGACTTGAGCGACCCGTTGGGGTCGTTAGGATCACTGGTTTGAATCGACATCTTCTTTTTCTCTCGTTAGTTCCTTACTTCGGCAACGTTTCTTCTCCGTTCTTTCTCCTGCTTAAAGCACAGACGTTAATTCTGATCAAGTTCCACAAGGTACCGTCGAGTTCCACGCTCTGTTTGCCCACTCCAGAAGCCCTCTTTGAATCTCTTCACTCCCCCCCAAGTTTTAAAAATTTTTCAGTCGCAGCTTATAATTTGCTCTGAGAGGCCCAATTTTCCGATGCCCTCGGCTCTTTGTCGAAATTTGGCTTATAAGGGCACAATGCGGCCAAGAGGGGCCCTGAGGAGGGAGGTTGGCATCGCGATGTCGAAGAGCATTTACGGGGCCTTGAAGGGCTAAACACTGATAATATTAGGGTCAATTGGAAGCTGATTAGTGTGGAAGAGGGGGTGTGCAAGAAAAGATCAAGAAATGCAGGTTGTTCAGTGGCTAAGCAGGCCGCTTTCGGTATTATGTTGCGGACTCTGTCCTGATTACTCGGACACGTATGTGCTGGTGAACGCTCGGAGGTATACTGTTGTGCGGTTGTTGAAGGAGGATGGGCTTGCGTTTGTGTATCTTGTGCAGCTGGAGACTGGGGCGCCGTTTGGGAGGGCTGCTGGGGCCGGGGAAGATGACTACCACGGGTTGTACACTTTGAAACGGATACGGTGTCCGATAGGGAATATAGACAGCGTCGCGGACTGCATGCGGGAGATAGAGAATTACAGGAGGTTCCAGAGTCCGTATGTGGTCTCGAGCGTGGACTCCCAGGTGGTGCAGGAAATGGACGGCTCGAAGACTGTGTTTATTTTGTTTCCGTACTACCCACTGGGCTCTCTGCAGGACTCCATCGATGACAGACTTCTGGATGGGACCTTTGTATCAGAGAGCGAGTGCGTTAGGATTATGTGTGGAATTGCCAGAGGTTTGCTGTGCCTGCATGACTCGGGGAGTGTGCGAGCAAGCGATGGCAACGCGGGTCGCACCGGGAACAACATGAGAGTAAGCTCAACGGGTGTTAGAGACTCTAGTATATCGGATAATACGATTATGAGTGACGACTCCCTGCAGGATAGGGACGTGAACTCGATGACGTACAGTGATGAGGCAGCGGCGTTGGTGCAGGAAGATCGTTTGATGGAGATGGACTCCATCGCCACCAATGAGTCTGTACCCGTCTCATACAGTCATCGGAGCTTGACACCATACAACATCATATTTTCTGCAAACGGATTGCCGATAATAGGTGAGCTAGGCTCTTGTGAGAAGGCTGATGTCACAATCACTACTAGGAAACAACTAAATCAATATAAGGAATGGGTAGATGACAATTTTCACAGTTACATCGCACCAGAGTTGCTCAATGTTAAGATTGATTCAAAATTTGACACCAAGGTGGATGTATGGTCCTTTGGATGCATATGCTATGCTCTATTATTCAGTATAAATCCTTTTGAAAGAGAAGAACAATTATTTGGAGCGTCCATCAAATATGCAATCTCCACTGGCAAGTACAGTTTTCCTGAACAATCGCGATACTCACAAAGCCTTATTAGTGTAATTCAATCTTGTCTGCAGGTGGAACCAGCTGACAGACCTTCTGTTAGTATTATTTTGAATAACCTGCAAGAGCTTCAGAGCTGAGATGAATAATGTCGAGGAGGTGACTGAGAGCCGGTCTTTCAGGGTGTTTTTTTGCCTTCTTTTGGCAATTATGATGTAGGGGCGCTATACTATAATAGAAAGCGGTATCCATCAACCTGCACCCATTATCACAATTGGGATGCTATGTGCATGTTTGAAAAAATATGGATAATTAAAATACATAAGTTGATATTTGGTTTGTATCTATTTATATGGAAAAGTATCATTGCCAAAAAAGAAATTTATGCACTCACTTTATTTCCTTAAAGGAATATGTGATTAAGGGTATAAGTAAGAACAACTCATGTGTGATACTTCTTTGTTTCGATGACTTTTTTTCTTCTCGATTATTTTGATCATTTTGTCAAAATAGCTCAGGGTGACATAGATTAAGTTGATCATTATATGTTCTTTGGTCTTCATTAGAAACTTTTTTTGATATACAAATTCCTCGAATGACAAATTTCTTCACGTTCAAGGTTTCCCGTTAGATAAATATCTAAAACCTCAGGAAGGAGGGCTGGTCCAATAGAGTGGACAACGTAAGAAGGGTCACAAGAACATATGAAGCAAAAAGACCGTTTGAAATGAAGAGCATTTGTTGGTGGTGGTGTTGTTTTTTTATATTACTATGGTGATGATGAATTTCTCTTTCTATAGAATGCATAAAGATAATTTCAATTCTCTTACATCCTTCTTCTCTTACCGACTGTGGCTTGGAAACCGGTCTTAATGGAGGAAACGGATCTTGTGGAACCACAACTCTTACAGACCATGAAGAACAGTCTGTTGGATTGCTCCTTCTTCAACTCAGTGTTAATACTCTTACACGTCTTACAGGTGACGTATTCCAAAATGTATCTTCTCAAAACGTTTTCCATTTGCTTGGACATGAACTTACCCTTGATGACCAGTCTCTTTTGACCGTCAACGGAACCAGAAGTACCCAATTCGGCAAATAGATACTGAATCAAATGTTCTGGAGATCTCTGCAACTTCTCAGAAATCTCTTCTAAGTTGGAGAAGATGGTCTTCTTACCATCACGCAAACAGATTGGTGGTGGAATTCTGAACTTTGGTCCGCTTCTGTCACCGGCCAGCTCTGGGTTGTTCTCTCTTAGTATATCGAAGAATCTGGATAACAGCTCAGGGTATGGTAGACCAACGTTTTGTTGTATAGACGACTCCTGGCTGGAGGATTCCTTGCTATTGCTTTCAGCCAGACCGGCCTTAGCCAACTCCTTCTCGAAATCATCCACCGTGGAGGCTTCCTTACTCTTCTTCTTCTTTTTCTTCAAAGAAAGCTCGCTCAGAGCCTCGCTAATCTCGTCTTCATCACCCCCCGTCTCCTCAGTCTTCTCACTCTTGCTCTTCTTCTTCTTCTTCTTAAGACCAGCAAACATGTCATCGCCATTGGACTCTAGCTCCTCAGCACCGAAGTCCTCAGAGACTACCTTCTTGCTCTTCTTCTTCTTCTTCAACGTTGGATCAAACCCCAAATCAGCACTCAAATCAGACATCCTATATGTGTATTTGTACCTTTCTTACTATCTAAAAACTGTAGTAGGATTGCGAAACCAAAAAAAATTTTTATTCAGAATCTTTTTCTTCTTTCTTATATCCCAAAGTGCCGGCTATCTTACTTTACTTGCTCTCTTCCACAGGGACAAAGATTGGTATGCTGTTTAATAGCTATCGACTGGCATCTACAGAAATGCAAACGCATACACAGCGACCCAATTCCAATGAAGTTCACCAAACCTTCATCATTGCCAGTGTTCAATGCTTTCCCAATCATCGCTAGCACACACACACAGACACACGCTTCGTGCCATTAGCACTGCGACGTCTGCCCATAAAAAAAAATTTTTTTTCCATCGGTGCCAGCAGTTGCACAGAAACAGCCGCAGCACACGACAACACCACTCTCTCGGTGGCTTCTGTGAAGCAAATTATAATTCGTATAACGCTATAGATCACGTTTTATATCACGTGTATTATATGTACAAAGTGATGTTATACTCATCGGTGCTATAAGAGAGCCCTGCTACACAGGAAGGAGGTAGTTCTTGGAACCGGTTTGTTGGTTATTGCATTGTGTTCCTACTGTACAGATGTATATACTCTCGCTCGGGGTTTGTGGGGGCCTCTGCTATGCTGTTGTGTGTGTATGTGGGTGATGCCGCAGTCGGCGGGTGGGGTGGAAAGATTTATTTATTTGAGGGCTAGGTTCTCGGTTTCTTTGGCAAGAGCCTCGGTGGCTTCCTTTGTGACCTCTTCTATTTCCGTACCTTCGGTGATCTGCACTTCGGTACTGTCCTCACCCTCGGACTCCTCGTCTGACTCCGGTTCCACGTCGTACTTCTTCAGGAAGTAGTTCTCCACGTCCTCCTTGCCGTTGTTCTCAGCCTCGAAGATGGAGTCATGTCCGAACTCGTTCTTCAGGAACGGGTCCGCCTCACACTCCTCGCAGAGGTACTCCACAACGTCGAGCTTGCCGTTCAGCGTTGCCCAGTGCAGCGCCGTGTTCCCCGTGCTGTTCTGCTTGTTCACGTACTCCCGCGCCGCACCCGCATCGCAGTTGTCCCTCACGCACTCCCAGATGTACTTCACAACCGCCAGGTGCCCGTTGGCTGCAGCCATGTGCAGCGCAGTAGACCCGCTCTCTGCATCAACACACGTCCCCACCATCTTGGGGTGTATCAGCGTGGTGAATATCTCCTGTAGGGACTCCAGGTCCCCAGCACGCGCATCGGCAATGATGGCTTCTTGGTCCTCCACGTCTAGCGGCTCAGTGTGCAGCGTCATTTCCCTATCCTGTTCTTGTGTGCTTCACACCCCTTTTGGAACTACCTGTCAGGAACCAATTAAGCAGCCGGTAATTATATCACCCCAGAAGTGAGCTATAGACGTGAAATCATACTGAGCTCATCGCCCTGCCGCTAGCACCTCTCAATCACTATCTCTCTCTACACAGTGCGAGCTGCTGCGGAAAAAAAAATTTGCAACTTTTGCATGTGATCCGACGTACAAAGAGCCGTTCGACTAGTGAGCTTCTTGCGATGAGCTTGAGCATATGATTCATATGCCCTTCTCCCTCCCACATCCGGACGTTAAACATTCAATCGAATCAGTTATACGTTCGTTGTGTTTTGCATAGTCCACAATCCCTTGCTCCGTGAACTTTAAGCACTACTGGATTGCTCGAGCCACAGAGATGGATACCTTCAGACACGATTTGAGAGTGCTGCAGACCCGTTTTGAGCGTGGGGACCGTGATGATGTGGCGTTACAGCGGCTGTTCGCCCTGTTCAACAGCAATGTTGATGGATTCTCGAGCTACGAGAAGGAAAAGTATGTGAAGGTATTTGATAGACTGCATCGCAGTTTGCGAGAGGGCTCGGACGCGCAGGAAGCCGTACATTTCAGGTTTCGTAGAAGACCGAGGTTCAAAGACGACGTCGGCCCCTCTATTATTCCAGACGAGGCTACGGAACAAGTTTCCCGCGGATATGAACTGATAGATGAGACGATCGAGCTTGGAACTGACAAGTTGAAATCGTTTCACGGGCTGAAGTCTTGTGTTGTTTACAGCCCCTCAGACATCTCCACCGAAGGGAACGGTTCGCTCTCCATTGGGTACTGCGATAACAGTGTTTTTGTTATAGCTGTTCCATTTAGTAGAGGTAGCATATTCGTAACTGACTGTAAGCATTGCTTATTCGTGTTCAAGATCCCCTTCAATGATAGTGTGCAGATCCGACTACACAACCTGGAAAATTCAAAGGTGCAAATAGAACCAACAAAGCCAGTGGCTTCCGGCGGCCGCCAAACAGTTATTACAGAAGACTGCGAGGGCTGCACTTTTCATGCACACGACCCCTCGCTTGTCGCGATAAGGAACTTCGATGCATTCCGGCTTGACAAGACAATGGCTACAGAACGCCAAGCTACATGGAAGCCCATTTTAGACACGTACAATCATGAGCCAGCAAGGCTGAGAAGTTACATAGAGGAGACCTGATTGCTGCGACGTTGCACAACCACCATATTTTCATAGTGGCTATTCGCTCTCTTTGATAAGAGCCCTTTGCACACAGTTCTATGTTGGAGGAAATCTGGTAATTCCACTGGCAGTGGCACTCACTGATGAGACAGTGTTATGGACCCAAGACGTTCTTACACCACCAATTGTGCGACTAGTCACCATTGTCAACCACCTCAACCTTATAAATGTACGTGTCCAACTATAAAGGTCATGTGATCATACCTGCTATTTAGGAAATTGGGCTCATCGAGATTGGCACTCTCAATTCCTAATCGGGAAAATACGTAAACAGATGGACCCATAACAACAAAAAAAAAATAATAATATTGAAATATTGGCCTGCTGCTGATGTGCTCTGGTTGTTCTGGATCTGGGCTACTCTCTACCCCCCCTGTGTTCATGTAGCAAAATTAGTTGCCAGTTTTCAGCTTCGTAGTGCAACTCTAGATTCTATATATTGGACACGCTTGTTTGATTAAAATCTGGTTTGCTTAAACAGCCCAGCATATTGGCAAAAGAAGTCCAGTAATAGCGTATCAAGGTTTTCCGAAATGGGGGAGAACAACTCTTTTTTACAGCGATATATGAATACTGTTGGTGAGCAGAGCCCAGTTGCATCTCCACTGGGAGTTCGATCTTCTTCACGTACCAATTTGAATTCGTCTCCACTGAAAAGTATGAAGTCTCCAGTACAGTTGAACAACGTTGGTAAGGAGAATAGGAATCTCGGTGCTCCATTAACACCTGTTAAGAACCTTGCTAAACCATCTACGACGAAAACAGTTTCCTTAGCAGAGTACACTCCAGAAGAACTGAAGTACTATGAATTTCTGTGTCGTGTCAGCGAAGTCAAAATATGGATTGAGTCAGTTTTGCATGAATCGTTGCCTAGTGAGATTGAACTCGCCACCAGTGATGTGATGCGGGATGGTGTGTTCCTAGCGAAGGTAACGAACGTGATAAACCCATCTCTGGCCCCAACAGTTTTTCCCGCTGGTGATCGGCTTCAGTTCAAACATACTCAAAATATAAATGCGTTCTTCAGTCTGGTCGAACATGTTGGCGTACCTGACTCGTTCAGGTTTGAGTTGCAGGATTTATACAATAAAAAAGATTTACCACACGTTTTCGAAACACTTCACATTCTAATCAGCATAATAAACAAGAAGTGGCCTGGCAAGACCGTTGATATCGAAAATTTATCGGGAAAAATTGCATTCGACAAACAAGATATCAAATTGTGTAAAAGGGCATGGCCTAGAATTAAGGACTTTACTACTTTAGGTGGAACTACAAGCGTAATTTCGAGCCCCGCAAAAAAGAAATCTAATGAGAAAGAAGGTCTAATCAATGATTTTTCTAGTCCTAGCAAACCCACTCATAATGTAAAGGATTCTATTCCAGAGCCTAAAACCCCAATAAAGAAAAGTTACGTTCATGAATCTCCTGTTAAGGAATTAACTCAAAACAATAGTATTGTGGATGAACCTAAGACACCAGTGAATAACTTACAGCGCTTGCCAACTTTTTCCAATTACAGAGAAAATTCTATATTGTCAAAAACCCCTGAACTAAAGTACTCTCCACTCAAAAGCATGAGTTTCTCTTATTATTCCCCATCAATTTCGAAATATCTCACATTTGACACAGATTTTTACCTAAGAAGAAGTCAGCATCGCGACAATGAACTAGGACAATACGCTACATTCAAGTATTCTCCCTCTCGTTACTCTCCAACAAGAAAGGAACGAATGACTGAAGAAGAATTTTTGGCTTGTGTGATGAAATTACAAGGATGTACTAAAGGTGTCAATATAAGGTATTCTCTATATCTCCAAAACCAGCTTCTAAATCTCTTTGAAACTGATATTTTCAGTCTCCAATCGAAAATTAGAGGAAATAGAGTGAGAGCAAAATATGGTACCAAATCTACAAGATGGAAAGACATTGAGAAAGCGGTGGATTTTGTCTCCATCACTGCATTGGCCAAGGCATCTGTAATAAGAAATAAAATAGACAAAATCAGAATTCAGATAGGAAGACAAGAACAAAATATAACTCAATTACAGAAGATCTGTAAAGGCGCAAATGTCAGAAGGTTAACATACCGATTTGCTAGATCTATTAATGCCAATATATGTCATATCATAACTACCCAATCTATTGCAAGAGGTTTTTTGGCAAAAAATAGATATTTAACAAAGAAATCTTCAGTCTCAAACAAATTGGATTGTCTTCTGAAAATACAAGGTATCGCAAGATCAATACTTGTAACTAGAAGGATTGAATTTATTAAAAACGAACTGATTAAAAATGACTTAGAAACTGTAGCGAAATTGCAGGCTTCGATAAAAGCATTTATTGTACGAGATAATCTTAGAAGATATACCAACAGCGCTGTGGAAAGTTCTTCTATGATTTCAGTGATTAGCGGATTTCTGGTCAGAAAAAGGGTAGCGGTATGTGTTGAGTCCATTAATTTAGAAAAGCCAACAGTTGTTAATTTTCAATCTATTGTTCGTGGATTACTGGTAAGATATACTCTAGATTTGGTTGATGAGGTTATTGAATACAGTAACATCGAACAACTACAATCATTTTCTAGAGGAGCTCTACTTCGCCGAGGTTTAACTGAATCGAATTCGTATTATAAAAGTAATATCTCAAAGATAATTCGTATTCAAAGTGTTATAAGAATGCATGTATTAAGATCTGCTTATAAGGAGTTAATGCTTTTTCCAAATCCTAGTCTTTGGGCCGTTAAAAAATTTGTAGCATTGCTTAATAACAAGGCTTCTATCGAGGAATATCAAGATAAGGTTGAAAGTTACCAAGCATCATTAGACTCCGAAAATATGAAGAAATCAAAACTACTCAAAGACATTAGAGATCAGTTTGATTTACTTGAGGTGATGGAAAAGCATAACTTGGCAAGAGGGGAAGACACTTCATTAGCAAGAATTAAAGCTAAGATTCCAAATTCAAGGTTTCCAGGTTTTGAAGGACTTTTTTATCTGCTTCAAGTAGAGCCATCGTACTGGAGACAAATAGCCTTCAAAGAAAAAGATTTTGCAGTAAATAATGTTTACTCCACATTCACAACAACAAATAGAAAAATGGGTCAAAGGGAAAGGAAATTATACTCCAAGTTAATCTCAGAACTTCTTCAACATGACATACAACAAGTAAATGGAGTTGAAGAGTATCTAACAAATAGAGCACCTGTCTGGAGACAACTTTTAAATGAATTTATCAGAAAGGAATGTAGTGATGCATTCGAACTATTTATTCCCCTACTCAAGTTCTTGGGAAATAAGGATGTTCGATTTGAGAGTGATCCGTATGTTATTTATGAGGAAATATATCATTCAAAGCCGTCGTCAAATATTCAACCTATAGAAGATACGAAAGTCAAAGAGGTTTTTATTTCTAATTTAAGGAATATATGGCATGGGGTGGAAATGATAGCTGAAATATTTTCAAGAAAAACTGCTTCAATTCCGATCGAATTAAGATTTTTGGGTACAAAAATTTTGTGTTTTTTTGCTGATAAGAACGTAGAAGAATCGAAATCTTTAACTGCCGTTGCTCAATTACTAATAGAAGTGTTTGTTCCCCAGTATTTGGTTAATTTCAGTAACTACGGTTTTGATCAATACAATGATGATTCCATTCTAAAAAAGATTGATGTCCTTCTTGAATCACTAAAGGTGGTATTCTATCAATTGCAATTCAACGGATATTTACAACCTCTAAATCAATATTGTGAGGAGATCAATCCACATGTGAGAAATTTGATGTACAATTTATTGGTTGATATTAATTACGAACAGGAAGGATACGCTGCAATTTATAATGATATGGTCTCAACTAGCCCAATCTTGGAGTTACTAGCATCAAAGGTCACAGCAATTAGTGAAAAGTTCCTTGAGTACATTGATGATTTTGTTAAAGGTGATCCAATATGTGATGCTTTGAATAGTTTAAATTTTAAATTGTTATCCACATATTCAGGACGTGTTACCCTCGAATTAGACGCCTCCGCCTATAGGTTCTTAGTCGGTGATGATAGACTAAGAAGAATTTATGATCAAGTCAAAAGAGCGTTTATTTTGATGATTCAAATTGAAGATGTTGATACAAACTTGTATGACTTGTCCATCAGTTCTGTTCTTCCCGAAGATGAACCGAACTTTTCAAATTTGCTGTCAAAATATAGTAATATACAAAATGATCCCTTCATTAGAAAATTGGAACCAAGATCATATTTTGCATTAAAAAATGCAACATTGAAAAATATACAAGAGCTTACAAATGCCAACATTATTTCTGTCAAGGATAGTAAGTTGCAAAATTTCTTAAATGACATTGCCAATACTATAAAGAATCCTGATTATGCTATTCAATTTATCCAAAATGAAGTTCAATTAACAGCCTCGACACTGAATGAAGTTGATATGGTTAATAAGAAACTAGAAAATGACTTAAAGAGTATGAAAAGCACAGTTGCATCTATGATAACTAACTTACAACGGTCTTCTGATTTTACTCCACATCATAAAGGTGCATTTGGTAACCTGAAAAGTGCATATAAGAAAGTTCAACATAAAGACTCTAAAGAGTTACAGGGCCTCAAATATAAATGGAGTGCAAGACAACTATATGAAAAAGGTGTCTTAAAAACAATAAAGGGTGAAAATATGGGTAAACATTCAGTGAAAGTGTTTGGATCCAGTGGGCCAAAGTTTCCTGATATAATTTTCAAAATATCCACTACTGATGGCTGTCGGTTTGGCATCCAGCTGTCAGATAAAAGGAAGGGATCGGAGCATAGACATTCTGACATTACTGATTTTTTCGAATTTAGAAAATTACTGCAGAGGCAGGTAGCCAATTCCACTAGTAAATTAACACTTTTGAACAACAAAGTTGAATTTGACTCTGGCGAACTATTGAAATTGGTTGCGAGAGCATTTTATAACAGACAGTCCAACTACTAATATGAGTTTTCATTGTTGATAGTATATATTACGATTATTAAAGCGTCATTAATACTAAACTAAAAATGATGTAATATTTATATACAATTTAATGCCTACAATTAAGAACGACCAAAAAGACCAAGAAATCCTCTCTTTTTCTTTGGCTCTTCTTTATCTCCTTCTACATAAGTGGGGCTACTTTCTTGTGATATTGACTCGGATTCAGGTACAGACAATTTAGAGTCTTTTTCATATTGAATATAGTTGAAAGCTAAATCGAATAGTGTAGGTTTTGCGGAAACGGGTTGTATATTTGCAGTGATTGGAAACAAATGTTTCAATGATATGTCTCTTGGACTCATGCTAATACCAAAGTGTAGTTTTTCGATAACAGAAAAATCATATTTTTGTTTTGCAGTTTTTATATCATTCTGATATCCTGCCAGAGCAACAACACCAGTCCAAGCTGATTTCACATTTTCGTTGGTTTTTTGAATTTCTCCTCTATTGAAAAGTGATGAGGGCAGGATATCTTCAGAGCTATTCACCATAGCATCCTCTAATTTTGAATCTAGTTTTTGGAAAGCGTCGATATGTAGTGCAAGCGCTTCTCTGTAATGACCTTTAGCTTGGTAAAGGTGGGCAAGGGCGCCAGAACTCAAAATGGTTTGGTAATATAAAGCTTGCAATTCCAATTCGAACATTAGTTCATCATCGGAATAAATACCAGGGAGTTCCATAATTTCTTGTAAAAAGGATTGTAAATTATTAGCAATACGTTCCAACTCTTTGAATTTCACAATTTTGGACGATAGTGTTGGACATGTTGTGTTCCATTGGTTCCATAGTTGATTGAAAATTTCGTTATCACGTAAAGTACTCGTCAATAATCTATTATATTTAATGTACGCCAGTAAAATTTGGTTATTTTCATGCGGATCAGCAATTTCATCGTCGTCTTCATTTTCATTGTCGTCAAAATTTTTGATCACTGCCTCATGTCTCGTCAATGCATTTTCCCAATGTACTAATTGAGTGCTGTAGTCTGTTACGCTATGGATCTCAACCGACTGTGCGGCTTCGATAGCACTGGAAACTTCATGGTCTGTAATCTTTGCTTTAAACGCTCTCCATGAAATATTAGTTAGAGAGTTTACAGCTGATTCGTTAACCTCTTTGAGTTCAATTTTATAGCCATTGTTTAGCAGGATATCGACCAATTCATCTTCCTTTCCTACCTCGGAAATAACTTTCGCAATAAAGTTGTTTAGCTCTTGGTTAGAAATAATATTTCCTGCGTATTGCTTAAGAGTGTACTCATACTTTGAGTGAATTAGACTCAATATGTCGTCATTTACTAATCCCTGTTCGTTCAAAAACTGCAATGCTGCAAATGGGAGCGCCAATAGGCTGGTTACCCTTGCGTTTGTCTTGTATTTCTTGGTTACTTTACCATAAAGAGTGTACTCAGCAAGAGCTAATCTTTCATAGATCAGGTATTGTAAACGAGTAACATAATTTTTTTCATTCTTAGTTAGTTCGACCAGTTTCTGAGCAGTTTGTGCAGCCTTCTTCAATCTTGTAGCAATAACTTTCTTTTCTGCTCTCTTTAACTTACCTCTCTGGCGGCCTCTTAATTTCAGAGTCTCGACCAAGCTCAAATCTCTCTCTGCATGTAACAAAAACAACACAGCATATAGCTTAGACTTGTTGTCATAGTGTTCGTGTGTCACCTTAGACAACTTCTCCTTCTCACTGTACCTCTTAGTATCCTTGGTAACACCCTCGCAGCGGTGTCTCAGTTTTTGCAGCTTTCTGTTTAACTTCTCATGGTACTTGGCGAAGTCCTGATCGGTTTCCAAAATCTGGTCAACTCTGGCACCATATGTGGCACCAATTGGGGAATAGATACCCATCTTCAACGTAGATCTCTCTCCGTTTCCTTTTCCTAAATATTATCAGTACACACCCGACAACAAACCCGGAATTCGTACTTTACTTTTGCTTCAACAGCTATTTACTACCTCGCTTATAAAACCTAGCTATGTTTCCACCGCGATTTGAAGCTAATTGGGTGCTATTCAAGCTTATTGAACTGCACAATTCAACAAATTTGATAATATTGCATGAAACTCAGCATCTTATGGTTCAAAGAATTCGAGATATCAAAATGGGGGACAGAAAAAAATTTGTGGTATTACGTGATATGTGACATCACGTGAATTTTCAGTATACGTCCTTTGGGAGAGGCCCATGGTATCATATACAAGAGCCAGTTCATAAATGCATAGTCGCTGGTTGTGATAGAGAGCTGGTTGAGGTGTAGGAGGATCCAATTCGTGGAACTCAAAGTTGGCTAATCGGAGTCGAGTCCTTGAGCTATGAAAGACAAATCGATACTGCCGTTGTTGATTTGCAGTGGTGGGATTTACGCAAGCTTTCTGACATGGGCGCTGGTGCAGGAACCCTTAACCACGCAGGTGTGGCCTAATTCGAAACAGCGGTACCAATGTCCTAACGTCATTGCGGTTGTGCAGGCCGTGTGTGCAATGAGCATTGGTTTCGGATACCTGCGTGTTCAAAATAAAAAATCAAAAGGTTATGGAGCACTAGCCATGGTTCGCGATTTTGCTAAACCTCTCTTTCTGATCTCATTTACACAGAGTGCGTCTTCGCCATTGTCCCAATACGCATTGCAATATGTGGATTACCTGACCTACATGCTGGCGAAGTCATGCAAGATGATTCCAGTGCTGCTGGTTCACCTGATTGTGTACCGTACCAGGATTTCAGGCAAGAAGTCTTTAGTTGCTATCCTGGTGAGTTTGGGTGTGACTCTCTTTACCATTGGTGGATCCAAGAAAAAGAGTGCATCGATTAAGGTCAGCGATGATGACGGCGAAATGCTGTGGCAGAAGCTTTCAGGGTTTCTACTATTGTTCTTAAGCTTATTTATGGATGGGTTGACCAATGCTACACAAGACAAGATGATGAAGAACAATAGAGTGCAAATGGCGATTCAGGAAAGTCAGACAAAGGAAGAAAGAAAGAAACATAAGGAATTTCATTCACTGACAGGGGCACATATGATGTTTGCTTTAAATCTCTTCGTAGCCCTTTGGAACATTGTATACTTGGTCGTATTTGATAGATCGCAATGGAATTTGTCCCAAAATATGATCAAGAACGACCCAGAGATTCTAACTTATCTGTTAGGCTACGCCTTGTGTGGATCATTAGGCCAGTGTTTTATCTTCTATACTTTGGAACTGTACGGATCGTTGGTTCTGATCATGATCACTGTAACAAGAAAAATGATTTCCATGCTGTTAAGCATTATTGTGTTTGGCAAGACTGTCAATTTCACGCAATGGGTAGGAATCATTATCGTTTTTTCAGGTATCAGTGGGGAAGCTTGGAGCAAGAGAAGAGAAAAAAAAGCACTTGAGATTAGTAAGAAGAAAGAGCAATGAATATTAGTTAAAGAGTCATTTGACTTATTCTACTTTAACTGTTTCTCGGTGAGTGTCTTGTGAAGAATAAAACTCTCCCAGACACTGTGATATAATTTTTTTCCGAGTATCATAGTTGCATCTGTGCATGAGAACTGGTTTTCAGTTTCTATAAAATCCATGTTATTATTATTTATTGCCTATATACATTGAAAATTTACTCCATCCTGGATTGCTTCAACCTTTCTCTCAGCTCTGGGTCCCATGCATAGACATATAGACCTTTTGTGCCCCGTGTCAATAAGACATTGATACTATTCATGATAATCTTCTGCTTCACGGTGTCTGGTTCTGAGATATTTTTTTTCTTTGTAAAGCCTGCATGGTCATCGTAAAGCTCCGGTCTTAGTTTGATACAGTCATTTGCTTTGTCGTATCCTACAGATCTTCCCAGGATCACAGCTGCATAGTTTAAATCAAATCCTTGAACAGTGTAAACACTGCCGACCTCATCTATGGTATCATGCCTTTCACTCCAAGGTAGTGTCGCACGTGGTGCATACATATCCCATCTCAATTTGAAATCCTCGCAGGTTACATAATAGGTCTTTCCATCCAATCTATAAGGGAAGTCATAAGTTGAAAGGACACGGCATTGACCGTACTGTTCGTTTTTCTTCTTCAACATCTCGTACATCTCCAGGCAATCATCCCATATTTGAAAATCAAAACTAGATTCTATGGAGCCCTTCGCACTTTTCGGGTACTTTGGTATTTTCCCGACAGTGCTTATTGTATCTATCCATTCGAGAACGTCATTGGGTGCCGCCACACGGAATTGTTGTTTTAGGTTATACCATCCACGTTTATCTTCTGGAATACGCTGGTAGTAAGATTGTAGATTTGCACCATTTTCTGTGGCCTCATCCCAATAACAGCCCATCCTTAGCGCCTGCTTCTCATCATACACAAGAACCAAAACTTTTGCCAGGGACATAAGCTCTTGTAGATGGTTGTCACCATAGAATTTCTTGAAGGCATCCTTCGAAGTGGCCAGCAGATGCGCTTCATCAATGATAACCACGTCAGCCATTTCCTTCCGCTTTTGCAAACTGTTTATCAGAGACGTAGGACGTTCCAACGATGATTTGTTGATGTACTTAAAGTTGCTGCTCATCCTGTGGTAAAGTTTCAACATCTCTGGATGGTTAACAATCAAATAGTTTCTTGTTCCAGCAAGGACATCCTTGGCATCCGCATTGGCGCAAGCCAGTCTTTGCACCTCATTAAATAAGGCATTCAGAATCACGGACTTCCCGGTACCTGCATCGCCTTGAACCACGAACATGGCCGGTTTGTCGCCTTTCCGGTAACTCTTCAGGTTCTCACGGACAAACCCCAGAATGCGGGTCCGCAACTGTTGCTGCTCTGCCGACAGCGTGACATTGGAAAGCTTGTCTACCGCAATTGACTTCGCAGCCTCTGCCACACGGGCCTTCTTGAACCTCGAAGCTCTAGCCACCGTCATACTCGTTTTTTTTGGCCTGATGCAATTTCTAGTTCTAACCTATTGGCTCTGTGATACACACAACTACCAGTTCCACAGTATGACACTTCGCACATCAAACTCATTTCAAAGATGCATCTCGTTATATAATCGGCCCCTCCTCCCGCCCCCAATTCTCGATGCAGCCAAGTTACCTGCTAGGCTCACCTCACTGCTTGTGCTTATGCTGCAGCATAAGCACACTAAAATACAATGACGTCATACTCCTCCCACCTCTGAATCGCTCCTGCAGACCTTGAATGGGTGAAAATCACGGAGAATGTTACCGGAGAATGCAGCGTGTTCTCTAGCCACAGGCCCCTGCGGCGGTGTCTGGCACCAGCTGCAGCTCAAATCTGCATTATGCAGGGTCCCTGCGCAGAACACCTGCCCGGGAACGCGCGTAACCCGCCTCCCACCACAGACACCGTCGCAGCAATGACACCATCACACACGAGCAGCGCACAAGAAGCACAATTTAAGTGTAGCTGCATACTCCTCTGCGTGGTTTCTCTGCAGCACTTGCATGCGCTTCTATTTTCAGGCCTCGAGGCGGGTAGTGGGGCACAGACACCCGCGTACAGTCTTTGGAGAGCAAGCCTCCCCTGCAGCGTTGTCTGTGCATTAAAATTGAAATGCAAAATGTTTTTGGCTTTGCAACGGCCCCGCCCCCCCCCACCACCAGGCCGTCGAGGTTGCACTGCGTGGGGGGGACAACTCATATACACTGTCCCACCACCGCACACGGCCTCTCCACCCTGGCACACTGTAGACTCTAGCCACACGCAACACCTGCCTTTGGTATAATCAGGTTTGTAGTCATTGATCAATTGATTGAGTTTAAGCTGAGGTGCTGAAATCGTTCTGTTGTTGTTCGAAAGGAGTTTAGAGACACATTTCTTCCATCCCTATTGCTGCAGGATCAACAGAAATAAGGATTATTGGAATAGAAAAACTGAAGGGCTATGTTGCAACCTCAGAAACTCCTGATGCCTTCGGGCCGCCCTCCTGCCGCTCTGACCACCGGGCTGCTGATCTTTCTGACGGTTATGTTCTGCATCTCGCAGCTGCACGAGTCGTTCAAGGACCACTTCGTGCTGCTGCCTTCCTCCCTGTTCGACCTCGACATGGGGAAGCTGTCGCTGTACCCGCTGATGCACCTTTCTTACATGCATCTCATCTTCAACGCACTTGCCATCGTGGGTCCGCTGAACAGCTTTGAGGCCACGCACGGGACCATCCACACGGGCGTCGTGCTGAACTTGTCCGCTGTGATTGCGGCAATCATCTACTGCGTCGTGTCCCGCGTGCTGGGCCTCGAGGCAGGCGTTGCTGGTGCTAGCGGATGGTGTTTCACCTTTATTGCGTACATGAGTGTTAAGGAATCGAGGCTGTACCCTACCTTCGAGCTCTCCAGCGTCATTCCAGGACTAGCATACACCATTCCAACGCAATTGACCCCGCTGTTTTTGCTGTTCTTCACTGCAATCGTGTTCTTCCGTTCAAGCTTCCTGGGTCACACCGCAGGCATGGCTGTCGGATACTTCATCGCCTACTTTGAGAAGTATTTCAACATCCTGATCCCACCTAGCTGGATCCTAGAGAAAATAGAGAACGTTGCCGACCCGCTCATCAACCTCATCCCATTCAACATTACGTACTACCGCAACTCTGAGGTTGACAGAGAGGAAGAATACAGGTCCTTCTTCCCTGGACAGGCCCCAATCCTCCCAACTACTGAACCAAGCGGAACCGTCCTGGGAACAGCCTAGCCGAGCCGGGCAGACAAAGGCACAGAGCACACCGCCCGTCTACATAGTATGTCTGTAATTATAGTCTTGAAATCATACATTATCCTTTTTATAAACTTCGAAATGAGCAATGAGGAGGCCACGGAGAGCATATATGCTTGTCTGGCGCAAGTCATTATATCTCAACCACCCCCAAACCGCTTAGAAACATCCGTAGAGGCTTGCGTGGGGACAGCTGGCGTGGGCAAACTTGGGCCTTCGCTAACAGCGAAATTCCAAGTTTCACAGCGGAATTGGAAGAAGGCAGCAGCTGGAGGGGGGATGTAAGGGGACTTGTAGTGCTCGGATTGGTTTCGTAGCTTTGTTTGGAAGGTTTTGTTTGCATTTGAAGTCTTTTAATTGAATTGCCAAGTCAGTTGCCGACTCTGACTTTTGAAGACGACAGCTCGGACGTAGATAATAGATAGAAAAGGAAAGGAGGGCCCCCGTACCTTACCATTGCTTTGATACTCAGAATAAATGGAATATCAATCAGGAAAGAGAGCCTCTGTATCCTTTGGGAGCCCCAGTCAGAGTGTGCACCAGAGCTACCTGTCGAGTCCGTATGGCAGCGGTGTGAATTTGGCTCACGAAGGAGGGAACAATGGGGGGAACGGTTCTCACAACAATTCCAGTGCGAATGCTAGTGGAGAGGATGTGTTTATGACTAACAGATCTCCAATGTATTCTCCATTGGATTTTCTGCACCCGTTATACTCTCCTAATAACTATTCCCAATTGCATCAGATTAGAGCTGGACTCAACAGTACGCTGAAGAATATGAATCAAGGGACGGTTTGCGAATTTCCAGCGCACTTCCCGCTTTATGGACTAGACTGGAGTGTAGAAGACTACGTGTGCTTTGGCTCTTACAAGGAGGATAGCAGGAATAAACTACAAGTAATTCACTCTCCTGATTTATTCAAGTGGGACAGTGTGGCAGAATGTGATGTAGTTTATCCAGTGAGCAATATACAATGGATGCCATCACCATTCCGTTCCAGAAAACTGGCTACATCTTCTGACTCACTGAGGATATGGTCATTGAATCCTGAGGAGAATACTCTAGAGGAGCAACTGAATTTGTCTTTATGCAAATTTCACAAACAACATCCTAACAACAAAGCATTTCTGAATGGACCAGCTTATCCAACTAGAACAGCAGACGTAAATTCATCTCTTCTAGGTGAATTTCCTCCCATCACTTCCTTTCACTGGAACCCAATCGATACAAATATATTAATATCAAGTTCGATAGATACTACATGCATAGTATGGGATTTGCAAAGCAGCAATTACGTTAAAACACAATTGATAGCTCACGACAGCGAGGTTTTTGATGTCAGATTTTTGACACAGTCAACGCAATTGTTTGCCAGCTGTGGTGGTGATGGGAGTGTTCGTGTGTTCGATCTTAGATGCTTAGCACACAGCACCATCATTTACGAACCTCCAACAAGTGAAGCAAGTAATACCAGTGGAGCAAGTGTTGACGAATATGATGAAAACTCTCAAGCTCTTTTGAGATTAGAACCGTCACCTCACGACCCTAATGTTTTAGCAACTTTTGCTATTGACTCAACTGAGATATTAATTCTTGATATGAGAAACCCAGAATCTCCATTAGTGGTTTTGGATGGTCACAGCTCATCTATCAATCAAATTAAGTGGCATCCAACCAAGAAGAATACTTTAATTTCATGTAGTGATGACTGTCAGGTGCTCTGTTGGGACATAAATTCATATTTCGAGGAAAATGCTGCTCCAACTTCTTCAACACCAAGAGCAGCCCCCAATAGTGCATCAATGGATGTGGACTCAGATACTGACTACTCATACGATGAAGCTTCATCTAAGCCACCTTCTAAACCAACAAAACAACGTTTGGGTGATAAGGACTTGCCTGCAATGTACTTTTCTAACAAGAGTCATGAGATTAACAATATTGTCTGGAGACCTCAAAGAGGTGATTGGTTCGGATGTGTTAGTGGTAAGAAGTTTCAAAATGTTAGAAGTCCGATTTGATATGTAATATTACTCGAATTTCATTTTTTGTTGCTTTAATGTTTCAAATTTGAATTGAAAGAGGTATCAACTTAGTTTGTAACTGCTCATTTTACAAACTATTCTTTAATGTAATTTATATAGACTATATTTTGTTATATAACTTTTAACGACATATTTCATATTTTGGAAGTGAAATAAATGTATTTGAATGGTGAGTTCATGGTAGCTCATTAGCACATATCAATAACATTTCAACAAAGCGAAACTTTCCAAACTCTCAATATTTTGAAAAGGAAATCTTTCAGGTCGAATTTTTGGGTTTTTTATTAGGTGGTTTGGATGTGCTCGAGGAATCGTAAAAGCATGATTGAACAGTAGAGAATATTGCAACTGAGTCATCAGAATCAGTTTCAGTTGTTTTTTGTAATCTTTCATTATCAGTTGAATATTCCAGATTAAAGCTTGAGTTTTTTCCTGATTTTAACAGTCCAAGAGAATTGGTGTTGGTATCAATTCTTGACTGTGAATTATCCGTATCAATCTCAGTACCCCTTTTGGTTTTTGTGACTTCTCTTTTCAGGCAGTTGATTAAAACTTTTCCATAGAGACTCTTATTAGGTTGCTTTCTCCTCAAATATTTAACAGAGTATCCCATATTATTTTTTGTAACATATTCTTCAAGAAAATCATTTTTTAGTAAATATTGAAACAGTCGCTCGGTTTCAATTTTTGATAATTTCTTTCCAAATCCATGCTCCTTATAATGATCAAAACCTGCAAATCGGATCTTCATATTATTTGAACCCCGAAAAATATCTTGACATTGGATTAATGTTATTCTTTCACTTGATAGTTTTTCCATAAGGGTTAGAATCACTTTTGCATACTCGGTGTAGTCTTTCATTTCTATAACAGAAAGACCCAAGTCCCTACAGTTATCACAGGTCTTCCCGCACAACTCAGGAAAAAAATCTTCATTAAAGTAATCTAAGATCTGCTTTCTTCTACAATCAATTTTATTGATGGAATAGTCAATTACATACTGTAATTTGGCTAAATTTTTGTCTTTCTGAGATTTCGAGACCTTTTCACGCTGTACAACTATTTGTATCTTCCGTACGTCTTGGAAGCAAAAAAACAAAATACATCTTGCTGACTCCCCATCTCTACCTGCCCTTCCTGTTTCCTGATAATAGTTCTCAAGTGATCGCGGTATCTCAAAATGAAAAACAAATCTGACATCAAGTTTATCAATACCCATACCAAATGCAACAGTAGCACATATTACATGGATTTCGCTATTCTGCCACCTTCTTTGAATATTTGTTCGATCGCTTGTTTTCATGCCTGCATGATAATAACCAGCACTGATACCTGCCTCCTTTAGATTACTACTCAACTTTTCGCAAGTTGCTTTAGAGTTACAGTAGATTATTCCAGACATATTTAGAAATTCTGTTTTTATCAGGTAAATTATCAGGTCTGTGGTTTTATTGCTTTTACTTCTAACTTCATAAAACAGGTTCTTCCTATTGAAAGTATCCTTGAATATAACTGTGTTCGATAAATTCAAATTTTTTATTATGTCGGCGATAATCCCATCAGTTGCAGTTGCAGTCAAAGCCATAATGGGTACACCTTTAAACTCAGTTTTTAAAAAGCTCAATTGTTTATATTCTGGACGGAAATCGTGTCCCCAGCTCGAAATACAATGTGCTTCATCGATAACGATACGAGATAGCAAGTGCTGTTGATGTAGTCTTTTCAACATCCATTTGCATTGAGAAGATCCGACTATCATCTCAGGTGATATATAGAATAAATCCAATTTTCCCTCCCTGAGTAACTCTAGAGTAACTCTTTTCTGTTTTGCCGTGCTACTAGAGCAATGCATGCATGCTTTAATCTTTTTCTCCAGTAATGACTCAACTTGATTTTGCATCAGTGAGATAAGCGGGGATATCACTATAGTGGTGCCCATACCTCGCACCAGACTAGGTAATTGATAACATAGGGACTTACCTCCTCCTGTTGCCATGAGCACAAATACATCTTTTCCCTGAAGTGTAGCATTTATTATGTCTAATTGGGAATTTCTGAATTCACTAAGTGAAAACTTCTCTCTCAAGATCTGCTGAACTTCCCTGGTCCACGGAAATAATTCCTCGATTGAAACTGATGTTCCAGCGGAAGTTGGTGGACTGGTTTCTATATCTTTACCAACCTCACTTATAACCTTGTTCTCCTCTATAACCTTTTCTAGGTCAATATCATCGCAAAATGAGTCTGAGCTGTACCCAGGCCCTACAAACTGGAACTGAAACGTAGCTTCCAGCATGTGAACTGGCCAATATACTTTTGGTAGATAAAATATCACTGAACTAGACTAAAACTCTCCTCCCATTAATACAAAATAAAAATTTTGAAAAAGAAACACTGAAGAAATGTATTATATATAAAATTCTGTTACAAAAAGTATTCACGTCATCGTGGATAGCCGCCAAGAACTTATGCACGGAAAGGAATTTGTGCTGGCCTTTGCATACTTCACGGAAAGGACAATATGAGGGTTGGGGGCGTCAAACGTTATCGAGATTGAACAAAATGAAATACACACAGTTATATACTACAGAAGCTAATGCCAATATGTGATCATGGTGGGGATGCAATGTTACAATAAGATTGATACCCCACGCTCAAGGTTCCCGCATTTCTCCGATAAATCATTCAGTTTCAAAAGGCGTGATCAGAAATATCACAGTTCCTATTTACGATTACAGATCCTCAAATGGTGTTTATCGCCAAACTTTAGCTATATTTTGCACATTTATATCAACCAGTGCTTGCGGGAGGGCGGATATTATGTAAAATGAACATGAAATAAGCGCTGAACCTTTGGGATAAATGGCACTGCAATTGAGAATCGAACGCGCGCAAAATTTTCTGAAAATATATGAAATGATCATGTGACTGGAGCTGTCCGGGTAATATTTTCTATTGTCGCCTGGAAGTAACCCGTGTCCAGTATGGTCACTAAGTGACAGGGTTCAAAGGACACAGTAGCACACATTGATGCGGCTCAATTGAGATATTAATGCAGAGAGGGAATCTGAATTTGTTATTACTACTACAACACTGAGCTTCTTAGCTAGCAATTGGTGCAAACAGTTTGACAACAATCGTACCAGCTTCAATATTGAAATTCAGACTAGTCAGATCTATTGCTGACTTTTCAACAAAGGGTGTTGAGGTACAAAAATTGTCTAGGGTAGTATTAAAGAATTGTCTATTGGACACCAGTTTGAACGGGAAATACCCAATTCTGGATAAATAAAAATGACGGATACAGTCCCCACTCCTGCTGAAAGTCCTGTAAAGACCGATATCGAGTCGATTGTTACGGAAAGTCCAACAAAGGGGAAAAACAGCAAAAAGAATAAGAAGAAGAAGGACAAGAAGAAGCTGAAGCAGCAGCTAAAGCAGCAAGAATCCGAAGATAATGAATTGGAATCGAAAGTAGAGGAGGCAGAAGCATCAACAAAAGTAGAGGAGGCAGAAGCATCAACAAAAGTAGAGGAGGCAGAAGCATCAACAAAAGTAGAGGAGGCAGAAGCATCAACAAAAGTAGAGGAGGCAGAAGCATCAACAAAAGTAGAGGAGGCAGAAGATACAAATGATATTGGTATTCAGGATGGAAAGCTCGATACTCATTCCATTAATGATGATGATTCTGCTGTCGTTATGTCAGAGAAAGATAATGCAGGTAAACCAGAAGTAGAATCTATGACTGAAGAGAAGGTAAATTCAGTTAAGAAAACCGATCAAAAAATGAAAGATGCCAGTATTACAGAGCCAGGCCTCGATAGCGGCCCTTCCGATGGGATACACGAGACTCCAACCACTGACGGTAAAGCACCACAAAGTACTACTGAAGAGCCAAAGGAGGAGGTAATGCTGGAGCATTCTGTAGAAAATGGTGACAGCATTACATTGGAACAAAAGGAAGCAGGCTTGGAAGAGCCTTTTGAAATCGAATCAAAAACTGATCCTACAAAAATAGGCGTTGCTGGGAAGGACAATGCTTCTGAAATGCAAAAGACGAACGAAAATCATGAACTAAAAAAGATAGAAAACCCATCGGACAATTCTAAAGAGCATACTACCAATGGAGTTGAAAAAATAAAGAACAACTCTGAGGTCAAAAAGGAAGCTCATAATATAAAAGACTCCAAGAAACCACCTGCACTTCCTGCACGCCACAATGGAGCAACAGAAGAGAGTGTTACTTCTCCCGGAAGAACAAATGCACCACTAGAAAGTAGCAACAAACTCGAAGCTCCTAGTGAAATGATTGGCGAAGACGAAACGAGTAGTGGAATTCAAATGTCAATTGCAGATGATGCATTTTCTAGACTGGGGTCTCCAGAATTACCACCAAGAACCCCAGCAGCGCAAATACTTGCTGATGAAGCTGTAAATAATAATAGTGCAGAGAATATTAACGATATAAACCCTCCAGCGCTACCAAGCCGAGAACTAAAGACTAGATCCAAGAAGAAAGCGGTTCCCCCACCATTACATGAGGAATTGAAATCTGAAGCATTTCGGGAAGAATTTGAGAAGAAAAAAATTGGTACACCAAATCATCAACGATATGGTAGTACATCATCGATGCGGCAAAGTTCAATACAACTTGAGTCTACTGCCGATGTTAATCTAATTGCCAATCGATTTAGGAAAACCAGCAGCCATTTCCTAAAGGAGAAGGCAACTACCCAGGAAGTGTTGGAAGAAGGGCAGAATCAATTGAAATCTAACTATACCAGTTTCTTAGAGAACTTGAAAGAAGAGAAAACAGATGTTAAGGATGAAGTTGAGAAGGAGGGTTTGAATGAAGATGAACAAAAGGAGCTATTGAAGACTGACTGGGCGTTCTGGACCCAAGTTGTAAATGATTTTCCATCTATAGCCAGCCAAGAACCAGAAAAACTGGAAAAGTACGTCATAGCTGGAATTCCTGAACAAATTAGAGGGATACTGTGGCAAATGATGACAAACTCAAAATCCAAGGAGATGGAGGAAATCTACGTTACTTTACTTCCGGAAGACACTCCGCATGACGCAGCTATCAGAAGAGATTTGAAACGAACCAACTTTATTCCTGAGGACAAAGTGGACTCCTTATTCAACATCATTAAGGTCTATACGATATTTGACCCCGAAGTTGGCTACACACAAGGCATGGCATTTGTAATTGCACCTCTATTGCTGAACTGTGAAAATGAATCCGAAGCTTTCGGGCTCCTCATCGGCTTGATGAAAAACTATGGTTTGCGGGAATTTTACCTGCCGGAAATGCCCGGACTAATGGCCATGCTTTATCAGTTTGACAGAATTATCGAAGAGAACTCGCCAGTACTCAGCAACCATCTGAACCGCGAGGGGGTTCGGGCCTCCATGTATGCCACGCAATGGTTTCTGACTATGTTTGCGTATAGGTTCCCGCTGAGCTTTGTTCTTCGAATTCTGGATGTAGTGTTTGTAGAAGGTATCGAGTCACTTCTGAAGTTTGCTGTGAACCTGATGTTGAAGAACGAGGAGAAGATCATAGGGCTGAGGTTCGACAAGCTGCTGCCCTTCCTGAAGGAAGGCCTGTTTGAAGTGTACTTCAGTGAGGATTCCTACGACGTCGACCAGTTTGTCCAGGACGCCCTCCAGGATGTCGTGCTCACACCCTTGTCGCTGCAGCGGTACGCCGAGGAGTACAAGGAGATACACCAGCTGGACCACCAGCGCGAGATCCAGTACGAGTCCATGCGCATCAAGAACCACCAGCTGAACCGCGAGTACCACAAGCTGGAAGGCGACTACAACGAGCTGAGCATGGAACACGAGACCATCGCGAACGAGCTCATCGAGAACAGACTCAAGTACCAGATGCTGCTCGACGAGAGCAGCGACCTCTCTGGGAGCATCGCCCAGCTCCGCGAGCAACTCGCGGAGGAGCGCGAGATGAAGAACCCCGACGCATCGCTCACGAACGACCTCGAGGTCGACCTCAGACGCGCCACAGAGCGCAACACCGAGGTCATGCGCGAGAACCTCAAGCTGGAGGACCGCGTCGAGGAACTCAAACTGCTCATCAAGGAGCTCAAGATGGCCAACCGGATGACTCAGCCCTCCCTGGGCGCCAACCTCAAGAGTTCGGCCGGCGCCGGCTGGTCCGGGTTCAAGAAGGTGTTCAGAAAGTAGCCCACCCCTCCAACCCCCCACAGAAGGGCAAGCACCCCTACATGTATCACTTTATACATCTGTTACTTGTATCACTTTATACATCTGTTATTTGTATTACTCTATAACAATTGCATTACTTTATACATCTGATACTTGTATTACTTTATAGCAGTTGCATTACTTCATGCACTGCATTGCACGAGGGCCTGGAATCCATACCCCTGGCCACAGTGCAGACTGCTTCCTGAGTGGCATGGTGACTCAATGACTCCCTCACCGTGCCACACCCTTCGCCAGCGGGCGTGCGGGCGTGCGGCTGCCCGGCCCACTCCGGGTGCAGCGTCCCCCCTCCCCCCACCAGCGGTCCCCTCCTCACGAGCTTCCGTGGGACCTGCCTGTGTGCCGGGGAAGGAGAGGAGAGCCACGCCAACACTTACCCGGCAGAGAGTGGTGCAAGCCGGACTGGGCCGAGACGGGTGCGTGCGCGGGGGTGCATGTGCGGTTCCCCATTGTTCTGCTGCACCCGGAAGGTTCCAGAACCCTGGGGGGGGGGGCCACGGGAAGAAGTCAGCCACAGTTTGGCCTGGGAGGCCACAACAAACGTGGGTGTGAACGTGGGCAGCGCAACGTGGATCCCACGGGGAGGTGATGACACATCGTCTCAGAACAACACGCTGGGGGGGGGAGTGGTGGTGAAATCATGACCTGTGCGGTACACGCTGCGGTACACGCTGCGGTACACGCTGGGGTACCCACGAGGGTTGTGTGTGCGTGCAGGTGCGCGTGCAGGGTGTGGCCCGTGCGGTGGGTGTGGCATCTGTGTGTGTGCCAGCCGGGGGCCACAGCGCAGAGGGGGGGGGGAGGGAGAATATGACACATCCCGGTGCGGTTTTTTGCGGTGGGTTTGCGGTGCGGCGTGTGCTGTGGGTTCTGCTGCGTTCTGCGGTGTTCTGTGCGGGTGTCGATGCGTCATTCTGCGTTGTGTGGTGGGGGTCTGGAGACCTCCGGGAATTCAACAAACGAGCGAAAAAAAAAAAAAGAGTCAATGCGGGAAAATACTAAATTAGCTGGGAAATCAAAAAAATATACTTCTCCAACCCAAGTGCGGTTTTGATATATAAGGAGCAGTTCGATCTGTAATTGGATCTTTGTTGGTTACACATCTCACATACAGAAACAACAACAACAACACTTACAAAGAAGCACTGCTAAAAGCACATTGCAAAAAGCACTGCCAAAAAAACATTTGCAAAAAAAAGCACTTATACAGCCTTACACAACAGAGAAAAGACTCTTTTCATAACATATCCACACACACAAACACACAAACACACACATACAACAATGTCTGAGATAATTTTCCCTATAAGTATAGACGAGGAGGAGTTCTACAGCAATACACAGTACACGCTCGCACCAGAGATACAGGATCCGCTGTACGAGGTAGAGGACGACGAGGAGACACAGAGCATACCGGCATCGCCGGCCAACAGCGTGTTCAGCGGGCACTACGCCGGCTCCTACGATCACGACCACGACCACGACCACGACGACTACTTCTACTCCAAGCTGCAGAACAGACTCTATAGCAACGAGCCTACGCAGACGAACTTCGACAACTACAACTTCGCTAACATCGCCCAGGACAACTACAAACTCTGGCTGTCCACTGTCTAAAAAAAAAAAAATAAATTCGCCAATATTCAAAGCATCATTTTTTTTTTGCAATTTTTTTTTTTTATTTTTTTATCTTTTTTTTTTTATAAATCACCAGATAGAATAAGAGTAATGTATAGATACATACTATAATCGCAATACTTGAACCCGTGATCAAATTACATCTTTTATCTTGCTCAGCGTTGGACGTACGCCTGTGTATAGCAGCTGCGCTTTCCACACGACAAGGGCTACACCATCACAGTACACGCACACATGTGACCATACCACCCCACGGCACCATGTGACCACAAGGCACACGTGTGAGATACCGCGACACGGGGTGTCTTACACAACCCCCCCCCCTCCCCCCACCAACCTTTCGCCCTCTCGGGTCTCGCGATAAGGATCCCGAGAGAGAGAAAGGGGGGGTCCAGGACAGATAGGGGTGGTGTCTGTGCGGCGGTGTCTGAGCGTGTCCTCAGCGAGTCTGCGTGCGTGGGGTGTGCTGTGGATTTACACAGAGAGACATGTGCAGACATACACGCAGAGACATACAGAGACATACAGACATACACAGACAGAGACACACACAGACAGAGATAGAGACACAGCGCACCGCGGCACACACAGAGACAACGGCATACCTCCGTTAGAGACGAGGCGGGACGCGGACGCCCAGGGCCCTGCCCAGGGCTCTGCCCACCGTACCCACAACAACGCTCGTATGCCGAGCCCCGTGGTGCAGCCCCCCTATAGCGCGTGTCTTGTGCAGGCCCTGACAGTTCCATTGGCCCGGGCAGAGCACCGCTATATAAACAGGATTGTATGAAACTACTTCCTCACTCTCCCAATGGTATCCCCAACCAAGAAGATACAACCACTCAATTGGGTTTCTCGGAAAGGCTGAAAAGACAAAAGAACAGAGACAGGATGAACCAACTGAGAGAAGAACTGGTGGACACTACTGTCGAGGAGAAGAGGCTCGAGCAGAACAAGAACCACGAGAAGTACTGGTACAGGTGGGGTCCTTACCTGAGCGAGCGTGCGTGGGCCACTGTCCGTGAGGACTACTCCGAGAACGGTGACGCCTGGTCGCACTTCCCGTTCGAGCACGCGAACGCGCGTGTGTTCAGGTGGGGCGAGGACGGGCTCTTCGGTGTCAGTGACAACAAGCAGATGGTCTGCATGAACGTCGCGCTGTGGAACGGGAAGGACGTGCGTCTGAAGGAGAGGCTGTTCGGGTTGACCGGCCATCAGGGTAACCACGGTGAGGACTGTAAGGAGATGTACTACTACCTGGACAACACGCCCACGCACTCGTACATGAAGGCGCTGTACAAGTACCCCTTCAAGAAGGCGTTCCCCTACGAGGAGCTGGTCCAGAAGAACGCCGAGCGCGGCTACCAGGACCGCGAGTTCGAGATCCATGAGATCGACGGCCTCTTCCACGACAAGGCCACCGGCGACACGCCATACTTCGACGTCTACTTCGAGATGGGTAAAGGCGACGACAACCCAGACGACCTGAACTTCAGGGTCACCGTCCACAACAGAAGCAGCAGAGACTCCGGCGAGATCTACGTCACCCCACAGGTCTTCTACAGAAACACCTGGGCATGGGACGCCGAGCTGAAGAAGAATATGCCCCGTCTGGAGAAGGACGCCAAGGCCCAGAACCTGGTCCACCTGCACCACAGCAAGTTCGGCAAGCAGAAACTGGTCTTCCAGCCTTCCCCAGACGTCGAGGAAGGCAAGGACGTCGAGCCAGAGCTGCTCTTCACCGACAACGAGCCAAACTTGATCAAGCTCTTCAACGACAAGTACAACCCATCCCCTTACTCCAAGGACGCCTTCGAGGAGTACTTGGTCCACGGCAACAAGAAGCTTTGCAACCCTGAACACAAGGGTTCCAAGGTCGGTGCCGTCTACTACTTCAAGAACGTCCCAGCTGGCCAGTCCGTCACCGTCAGATACAAGTTCACTAACGACTACGACAACACCATCTTCCCATCCAAGGACCTGGCCGTCATTGACGAAGACATCTTCGACAGTATCTTGGACAACAGAAAGGAGGAGGCAGACAACTTCTACTGGAGAGTCAACCCATCCCCAATCGACACCGAACTGAGAAACGTGCAGAGACAAGCCTTCGCAGGTCTGCTGTGGACGAAGCAATTCTACAACTTGACCTTCGACTCCTGGTTCAAGGGTGATCCAAACATCAAGCCTCGTCCTCCTCAAAACAGAGCTAACGGCAGAAACAGCAACTGGCAACACTTGTACATCGAAGACATCTTGTCCATGCCAGACAAGTGGGAGTATCCATTCTTCGCCTCCTGGGATACCGCTTTCCACTGTATTCCATTGGCCATGATCGACCCAGAATTCGCCAAGAAGCAATTGGACCTGTTGACCAGAGAATGGTACATGCATCCAAATGGTCAAATCCCAGCTTACGAATGGAACTTCAACGATGTTAACCCACCCGTCCACGCTTGGGCCGTCTACCGTGTCTTCACTATTGAAAAGAGTTTGTACAACCGTGAGGATCGTCACTTCTTGGAACGTGTCTTCCAGAAGCTATTGCTGAACTTCACTTGGTGGGTCAACCGTAAGGACGCCTCCGGTAAGAACTTGTTCGAAGGTGGTTTCTTGGGTCTAGATAACATCGGTATCTTTAACAGATCCGAACCATTGCCAACTGGTGGTACCTTGGAACAAGCCGACTCTACTGGTTGGATGGCGTTCTTCTCCTTGCAAATGCTGAACATTGCTTTGGAATTGGCCAAGACCAACCCAGCTTACGAGGATATTGCTTCCAAGTTCTTCGAGCATTTCATCTTGATCAGTGACTCCATGTCCTTTGAATACCAAAAGGACCTAGACGCTGGTGAGATCATCAAGCAAAACTTGTGGAACGAACAAGACAAGTTCTACTACGATGCTATTTCTTGGGGTGGTGACCACAGAGAGCAGCTGCCTATCAGATCATTGGTTGGTTTGATTCCACTGTACGCTTCCATGACTTTGGAACCTTCCATTATTCTTCAATTCAAGGGATTCAAGAAGCGTGTTGACTGGTTTGTTAAGAACAAAAAGGAAATCTTTGGTAGAAATGTTGCCAGTATGTCTGAAGAAGGTGTCGGTAAGAGATTACTTCTTTCCCTAGTTACTAAGGACAGATTGGTTGCCATTCTACAACGTATGTTGGACGAAACCGAGTTCTTGTCTGACTACGGTATCAGATCCTTGTCTAAGTACCACGAAAAGCATCCATTTGAAATGAACGTCCACGGTGTCCAATACAGAGTGCAGTACCTACCTGGTGAATCTGATTCTGGTATGTTCGGTGGTAACTCCAACTGGAGAGGTCCAATCTGGTTTGCTACCACCTTCTTGATCATCGAATCGCTACAGAGATTCCACTTGTACTACGGTTCTGACTTCAAGGTCGAATGCCCAGTCGGCTCTGGTAACTACAAGAACCTGAACCAAGTCGGTGAAGAGTTGGCTTCTCGTATGATCAAGCTATTCTTGCCAGATCCAAAGACTGGTTTGCGTCCAGTTCACGGTGACACCGAAGCTGACTTCCTATCCAAGGACCCTAACTTCAAGGACTTGATTCCATTCTTTGAGTACTTCGATGGTGACTCCGGTAGAGGTTTGGGTGCTTCCCACCAAACTGGTTGGACCTCCTTGGTAGCAAAGTGGATCAGCGATGTCGGTATCTATTGCACCAAGTCGTTAGACAAGAAGGACTTGAGCAGCAATGTTCCAAAGAATGGCTTCGCTGATGGCACTCCAAAGTTGACCAAGGCAGAAAGACCAAAGAGTACCAAATCCCTTGTCAATGTCAACTCCACGAAACTGGAGTTGAACGAAGAATGCAACAATGACGGTAAGAGATTCGAGAACAAGTACACTGCCTACGTTGGTGCTGACCAAGAACACATCTTGGAAACCAAATTGATGGAAAGATTGAAGGAGAAGATGCAACAACTTTCCTTCGCTGACGACAACGTTGACGATGAGCTAGCTGCCAGTGCTAACACCGACCTAGCTTGCCACTTTTAGATACATAGAGAGAAATTTTCTTTTTGCACATCTCTCTCTCTCTTGATCTATTTTTCATGAGTTAAATTAAAGTTAATTTTTTTTACTTCTAAGTAAAATATGTAAAGACGTGCCTTCGGGCCATTAGAATATTGATACATTGTATTTCCAAAATTTGCCTCTCCGCTGCAGTGGTCTACTATCATCTAACGGCTCATATCCTGTTGACTGTGTATACCATATAGAAAACTATATAGTGAAATTTATTGCCTTGGCTCATCTCATACACCCCGAGATGTGCCAGGGCATCGCATAATAAAACCTGCGCTACAAACTGCCAAATATCTGGGTGTGGGTGTGTGCCATCGCCGGGAGCTCATCTAGGTTCTGTAGCCTAGCTAGGTCTGGGGGGTCTCTGATCCTGCGATTATCTTATGGTGGTCAGTACGGCTGTTTCTCTGCACCGAGCACTAATTCCGGTGAAAATTGTGCTTTTAGCGGAAAAAAGCAGTGAAGCTTGGATTTGTCAGCTTGGGCAGTCATCGAAGCAGATATAAACTCGTTTCGCACAAGGAACCAGCTTGTTGTAGCTTCATTGGTGTTGTCGAACGTGCAACTGGAATATATTTTCTGGTGGAATCTGTTAGACCAGGTTTTAGGAGCTGAAATCTCGGAAAAGGACGACATTTTTAGACGCATAGCAGATATTTTTCAAGACATTTCTCTACCACTTGGAAAAGGACTACATAATGTTTCAGAACGTACTACGCAGGAGCGTTATTAGCCTATCGAGGCAAAGCATCTCCCATCTACAGAAGACTCGTGCACCTCTTGTGTGGCAGAACAGGCTTTTCTCGAGCTCCAACATGCTGAATCATGGGCATATTAAGACCCCTAAGCCCGGCGAAGAACTGAATGTGACTTTCATCCTGAAGGACGGTGATCAAAAGACCTACGAAGTTGCTGAAGGTGACACGCTGCTGGACATAGCGCAAGCACATAATTTGGACATGGAAGGTGCTTGCGGCGGGTCATGCGCGTGCTCAACATGCCATGTTATAGTGGACCCCGATTACTACGATGCTATCCCAGAACCCGATGACGACGAAAACGATATGTTAGATCTTGCATATGGTCTAACGGAAACTAGCAGACTTGGCTGCCAAGTTAAGATGGCTAAGGATATTGACGGCATTAGAGTGGCACTTCCTGCAATGACAAGAAATGTGAGCAATAGTGATTTCAACCAATGAGGGAGCTAGTCTCGATAGTAAGGACTGTATACCTTTCATGCATAGTACATTCAAAGCATTTTCTACCCCACATAGTAATGGAAAGAAGACATTGCAAATATAAAGAGACACGAGTACTCATCCTGACTCTAATATGCGCTGTTATTAACATCCTTTGGCAATAAGACTCTCGAACTTTGTAGCGTCTTTTCAAAATTCTCTATCAACACAGAAAAACCATTTAATATCCTACCGACATACCTTAGCCTCTTTATCGGTTAACTTTGGCTTTAGGTTCATGTAAATACGTATAATTATATTGTTACAATATAGTATTATTTATCGACTTTTCTTTGACTAACGTCAATGCTAATAGAGCCATCAACTACATCGGAGTTCATGGATTGGACTGGAGCATATTGCTTGGCCAATGGATTGATACCTTTGAGAAGATGTATAATCCAATTAACTGATAGTGCATAGTGTGTGACGATGTAATATATACAAGAAGAAGTGATATTCTGTACTCAGCTCGATTCAAGACTACAAGATAGCCATAGACTATGAGAACGCATATGTACTGCTTTGATAATAAGAGACAGCTACTTAACGACCACTAAAAGCTGTTGAAAAGAGCCAGTTTCAATTAGTATTGGTACGTTGACCGACTTGTGCATGTCTTCATTTACTTGTCCATGGCTCATTGCTGTAGTCGCCAAAAAAATGTCGGAGCTCACGAAAAACGCAATGCTTAAAGTAAACATAAACAAAAAGAGGGCATCGAAAGCACTACTTAATAGAGCCGCTAAATAGTCTTAGAGCTGTTTACTGAACTCTCTGTTAGATTTACAACTACACTAAATAGACTGTTTTACTATGCAGGGCGGTGGTAAACTGGCAAACATCACAAATACGGCACATGGTCAACGGAGAAGCACCGAGGATATCAAACATGATGCAGTTGACCGCGGATATAAGCGGAGGCAATTGAATCAGCTAATCAGAGACAATGAGAAATATGTAAGGTCAGATAAAAACCTTCAGATTAAAATAGATAAATATCAAAAGAAAGATATCCCCAATCTCAAGTACGAGATCCAGAAGCGACTAACTTTGATTAATCAAATTGACAACAGTGTAAATAATATTAACAGCGGTTTTGACAAGCTGGAGGAACTCAGAAATGCATTAGAAGTTGGAGGTGCTGAACAGTTACGAGAGCAAGAAAAGGCAAATACATCTGAAATAGGAAAGGTGACTGCGGAGCTGAATGATTCTATTACAAATAAGGAAAATGAATGGCTAGCTAAAATCAGAGAACTTGAAAACATGCAACCTGAGGAGGAGCTCATGGCTGATATTTCTATGCTAAAGAATGAACTTCAACAAGTGGAAATGGAGAAAGACACTCAACACCTAAAACACCAGAAACAATTAGATCAGTATAAGATCGATTTGGATAAGAAATTGAATAGTTACAAAATTGAGGAGGAGGATTCTTTGAACACGATCAAACAAGAACAAAGTGATTTGATTGCTAAACAAGAGCAATGTAATATTAGGAAAAAGGACCTAGAGTCCACAATTAGTATCTGCACCAGAAATTGTGATACCGCCAATGAACTGCTTCAGCAGTTAAAAGAACAGTATGATGAAGTCAGCAACGTGCTACAGCAGCTAGAAAGTGAGTTTTTGGGGGTAAGTGTTGAGTATGAAGTAATTGAGAAAGAAATATCTCAGATGAAATCTGATGCTTTAAATCACGAACAAACGTACAATGAAATTTACGATGCCTTAGAACTTGAACTTAACAAAAGGCGAAAACTTCTCAATTCGATTACAGAGCTAAAAGGGAACTGCAGATTATTTGCGAATATTATAGAAGATAAGATCAGTGAAAAGGTAGTAGTAAACTACACTGAAGAGAGTATCAAAGATACGAGACAAAATGATATTTTTGGTTTTACCAAATTGATTAGAAGCTATTCTCATCAAAATAAAGATCCTTTCAAAGAAGACTTAAAAATTTATATGGATTTTTCATTAAAGCGTAGAGAAAATTTTAACCTTATATCTGTTGCATCAGAACCTGTATCAGAGATATACTACAATTTAATTTCATTCTTCAAGGAAAGTTATTCGAACGACTTTATTATAACATTGCAGTATGTGCTACTATCTGATATAGGAGAATCCAAAGATCTACTTTCAAATAATCAGCTCGATACACAAGAAATTGAATTGAAGTTGAAAATTGAAGAACATGCTATCGCAGTGGGATCAAAACTCGTAACCTTGGAAGATGCTTGTGACCGCTACAAATTTGGTTTAACTGAAAATATGCTACATGATACCTGTGGGATTGGATTTTCCAGGTTCCAATTTTTTAGTACTAGAGAGGCAGACCCAGAGCCGGTTGATTTCTATTTTATTGAAGTTTATCATGCAAGCATGTTCTCGGCACTGAGAAAGGCTGTCCAAAAAGACTCAGTTCTAACATCTCCATTGGAAATTGTATACAAAAAGCTTTTTCGTGACACTAAAACAGCTTTTATATTCCAGGTGGAACGTAACTCAAACTTGAATGAATTACTTCCACTGTCAAAAGATGTCTCACACATAAAAAATCCCAAAAAAAGGGTAAACTGAATTTTATCACAAATATATAATTGCTAGATAATTTATAGAGTTTCAAAGTTTTAGTTTTTCAGAAAAACTAGTAATTGTTCTCTTATTTAAAAAAATCAAAATTTAAATACCAGTATATATTTATACTCTTGATATCAATCAGATTAATAATTTTTTTTTGAAAAATAATACAAAGATCGAACGCAATCTTGAAATTATGAAGTGAAATGTCATATGAAAAGGAACAGATGTGCCATCGTGGTAGAGTAGTAAAAAAATATGCAATATACTAATGTTCAGATAAAATATCCCGAATTAGCCAGTTCAGTTCTTTAGGTGTACCAACATTTCTCTCATCCACTGGTGTGAAAGATGGCTTTTCCTCCAAAAAGTCTGGTAGGTCATCAATCGAACTGGACATTACTACTAGATCATCATCGTTTAATGGACCAAGGGTCATTGCATTATAATATGATCCTGAAGCATCAACCATATTAGGGAATAGAGAGAGAGAAGTTAACAAATCCTCATTTGTTAGAGATATTGTTCTCGTCCTTTCATTATCGTTATCTTCTCCCACTTGAGAACTGACTCCATTTTTACTATCTTCACCAGATACTGCTCGATACATGCCAAAGTCATCTAAGTCATAGTAGTCAGAATATTTTTTCTTTCTATACCTTACAGTATCAATTGCCATCTCCAGTACATTTTTCAAATAGTGATCAAGGGCAGTCGATATCAAATCTATGCAACTAGCGTCTATATTACCCACCAGACCATGCTCTCTCGCAATACCCACAATTCTCAAATAAAAAGAATCAGTATCAGGTAATGCATAGCTCTCGCTTGCTAAAGGCACCGTAAAGCCGTTCATTATATCTTGAGACCATTCTAGCGGGGTTTTTAGGTTATTATTTTTGATTCTTTTTAGGGTATCTGCGTTTGTAACTATGGGTATCTTGGGAATATTATTTAATCTGGATTGTAAAACAGAACAAAATACAAATCCTCTTTTACCAGCATCCTTAGTGATCGCCTTGATACGATTTCTATCATTCATTGGAAGTGACATAACAATTTTCTTATATAGTTCAATTTGAGAATTATGTTTGTTTCCCCTTTTGATTTGTTTGCCATTTGCACTTGTTCCGTTTCCAAAACCCCAATCACCATTTTTTATCATTGTCAATGGATTGTCTCGCAGTGAGTTAGCTAAGATACCCAATAATAAGTGATTGTGTAATCGCACAAGCTTAGGTTTTATGTTGGCTGAGCCTGAAAATATCAAATCAAGCTCATTGACAAGTTCCTTCCTCGAAAGCTTCCCAAGTATGAAAAGACTTAATAATTGTGCATATTTAGTCCATTGGTCCCTTCCCAATACACTAGTGATCTCTTCAATCATTGAACTAATATCGACACGTTGATCCTCTATTATAGACTCCTTTATTTTTAAATTGTTAGTCATCGAGTTATTACCATTAATACCATAGTTAGTACTGCCAGGTATTTCATTTAGCTGGTTGCTATCAACCATAGAAATTGGTGTCCCTACTGCATTTTTCACATATAACGCAGAGTTACTATTAGTGATTGTTCTTCCGGCTCCAGAAAAACCTGGAGTCATAGCTCTCATCTGCTGCTGAACCGCCGACATAGTTCTTCAGAACTTATTTTCTTATTAAAAATGAATGAATAAAAGCTGAAAAATGTGCATATACACCAACTTCTCTCCGCTCGATGTTAATTGTCTTTAGAATCCGAAGATCACAGTCCACCTTCCTGAAGCGCTTGACAATTTATTGTTTCAAAATTGATTGGCAGGTAGTAGCCCAATTAATCAATGGTGAAAAAAAAAAGTTAGCGGCAAAATTTGTTCGCACTGCTCGAGAACTGATGCCAACTAATTCAACGATATAAATTGATCACAGCAGCTTACAACTGAAGTACCGTCAAAAACGCTGTCCGAAATAAGGAACACGACAGCGAAAGCGAAAATAGGTCAAAACCTAACAGAAAAATGAGGGAAGAAGAAGACCTGCTTAAATTGTACCCCAAAATTTCTCCAAATCGGCGCTTTAAGGCTCGTATATGGCTTTCCTTTGTCTCTCAAACTGCCCAAATATACACAATATTGCCTGTTTTATGATGCTCTTGCAGCTCTTTTTTTTCAGCAGCTCGCATTATCGTAATTACCAGAATCACCGTGTTTCGTGCACTGTTATAATGTATATCTACAAATGACGCTGCATATTGCCGGAATGAAGTAAAACTACTCGCATCGATTTACCGACAGCAGATTCCACACCATCGATATTGCAAGTACTTCGAAGGAACACTTATATGAAATATCATTAATATATATAGTTACAACCTCCTAGCATTGAGTGGAGATAAAAAAAAATTGAAGTAACACAATGGGAAAAAATATTGTTGGAAAAACCACAGTATGCGCGAGTCGGAAGCTAAGCATACAATGCAACCTGTAGACCTCAAGAAAACACCAAACAGGCAGTAGGTCAGACTAAGTTGTCAGTTTAGAATTCCCTGTTTCAACCCAAATTTATCTGTATATGTCCTTGTAAGGGTACCCGGGATCAAGTTCAGATAAATCCTCGGAAAAATAAGTCCCAGGATTGTAAACTGGAGAGAACTCCTTTGATTGGTGCGAGTAGCTGTAGTCACTGAAATAGTTCCTCTTCTCCTGTTCCCGTAACTGGGCTTCCAGAGCCTCTATTCGAAGTTCATACCTTTTCTTTTCCACGTCTTTGCTGGTCTTCAGTTCCCTAAAGCTCTTTTCGAGGGACAAGACCTTTTCGTTAAGTTCCTGGATCTCTCTATTTTTTGAGACATTCTGCTCTAGTATCTCTGTCTCCAGCTTATATATCGTAGACTTCATTCCCAACGCATCGTTGGTGATTGCCTTTAGCTCTTTGTATTTGTTGTGCAGGATATAGTAGTTGTCATGCGTCTTTTTCGACTGCTTCAGCTCTTTTATGAGTTCATTTCGCATGGCATGATATTTCTCTTTGTAACCAGCATCCACAATTATCTGCTCATTTCTCTTCGCCTCCATTTCACAGCTCAACAATGCCAACTGCTCATTATTGGTATCTATCGCCGCAAATATGTCCATGTATTTTTTCAAGAACTCCTTCTCTGTGGTTTCGCTGAGTTGATCATTTGAATATCGTCTTGTATTGTCATTCTGTTTCAGTGGTGAAGGAAATTTACCGGGCAAGTCAGCAATCTTGCCATTCCTCGCTGGAGACATAAACTCTTTCCCGAAGAGCCTCGCTATGAGTGGATCTCTCTTGTTCACTTTGATGTCGCTGGCGGAGCTATCGTGCATGAATCCAGTATTCCCGATACCGCTATCATGCCCATCTTGATCAGATGGTACTTGTTGCTTTCTCCGTCTCGCAAATGTGTCTGTAGGGTCCCTGTAAAGGAAGTCGTTGCGCATATTTGGGTCTGCCCTGGTTTGTCCCATCTCAGTCTGGCCCTTCGGTACCACTGGCACCGGGTTCATCAATCCGGGACGTCGATTAGAGCTGTGCCTTTTGCCAGAGTCCGCTATGCTGGACACAACGTCACCACTGGTCAATCCAGACGAGAATCGCCGGTCAGGGGATTGCGCATACTCCAAGCTCTCAGTATCATCACTGCTAGGTAGCAGATCGTACTTCCCATTGAACGACTCAGGCAAAGACGCCGACCATGAATTGGATCGCGACCGCGGCCACGCTCGCCTTCGCTGCCTCTTATAGTTCGTATCGTCCTGTGCATACCGCGCTGCCTTCACATACTTCGCACTCGGCGACCCGCCAAAAAGCGCATCCACTGTCCATCTGTATATACCTCTCAGTCCCCCAGACTCACTAGTATCCTCCATCCGCACTCTTTCGTAGTTCCAATCAAATCACCAGTTCGTCGCGCCAGGTCTGGAAAGAATATAGATCAACTCAGGGCGTGCTCCCTTAATAATCCTGCCTTGTAGTCCCCACACACTGCTCCAAGAACTCAACAACGGGCCAAAACAAGTTCCTTATAGCCTCACAGAGTGGAGACTGCCCTTGGCTTGGACTCCAAACTCGAGGACTTCCTGGCTTAAGGCTCATCGCGTTCGCGCAAGCCAGGCGGGCCTCCCCGGCTTCACGCAGAGAATCACCAAAAACACAAAAATAGGCCCAATCTCGAAGCTCAACAGCACTGCTGGTGCAACCAGACACGGATTACACCTGAATAGAGGGTCTAGCACTTTACGACAGCCTCTCCAGTGGGATCTGCATTTGCCCATATATATACACACAGCCCACTTGTGGTTATTTGCCGATCTGCAACCTGTAATAGGAGAAAACAGAAGTCTCAATACTGCATACACTGGAGTTCTGCGATAGCACATACAATAATATTGGTGGGAAGATGCTGAACGGTACTGAAATTGATGCTGCTACTTACTATGAGCCGCTGTTTGGGCTCTCCTGGTTCCCGGACAGACTGGACAACCTGGTGCTGGCGCACCTGCACGAAATTGTGTACTCGTTTCTGTTCTACCAGCTGTGCCACCAGTTCGTGGCGCCATGGCTGAACAAGAAGGCGTTTGGGAAGCACTACACCGCCATCGCTGACAAGAAACTCAGGTTTGACTTTGATGTTCACACCGTCTCGATGATACAGGCGTTCATTTCTATGGGAATTTTGATCCCCACACTGTGGCTACCCAGTGACCTAAACATTGTAACATATGTGAACCCTTGGTGCTCGATGGTTGCCGCTCTGACCTGTGGCTACTTTGTGTGGGACATGGGCCTCTGCATACGCCACTACTCGATATACGGATTTGAGTTCCTCCTGCACGCTGTGGGCGCATTCATCGTGATGTTCTGCATTCTGAATCCATTCTGCCAGCCATGGGTCGGCAAGTACTTGCTCTTCGAAGCTAGCACCCCATTTGTAAATATGAACTGGTACACTATACAGCTAAACCACAAGCACAAGTCTGCGTCAGGACCCGTAATCCCTATGTGGCTGAATGCCCTTAACGGCATCCTATTACTCGTTGTATTCTTCAGTGTGCGTATTGTCTGGGGCTGGGGTTGCAACCTGCTGCTGTTGAGACAAGTGTGGAGAGCTAGATCTCAGATCCCATTATTGGTTGGTCCCGTTGTAATTTCCTTGAACATTATCATGAGCTTGTTGAATGTCGTATGGTTCTCCAAAATGCTGAAGATTGCCAGGAAGATGCTCAAACAAGGCAAGAAACAGGATTGATTGGTTCCTTACTGGGCGGACAACTTATCATTAGGTCTTTTTGAACTTAAATTTGTTAACAATTCTCATATTTCATTTTTTGATCTTCAGTTCAGATTTCAAGACACATTTTCTCACCATTATGGACTTTACATACTTCTTCGATACTGTTACCAAACATGTTGTTTATGATTACTTTATTTAGTTATGATGCCAATGACAGTTCATTTTCAATACATAGGTGTAGAACGCAGTTATGCTATTCGTTACGTCAGAATATGATATTCAATATGTGCAAATACTTATCTATAAATAGTGAATTTAGTCACATAGTTGTGCAACCGCTAATTCGTGATTGGGGGAGGGTTACTTAGTTCTCAATCTTTTTAACCTCTTCAAATGGGACTGGTTCTTCGACAATATCCTCTTCATTCATAAATTGATGCTCTTGTTTGAAATCTTCGTTTCTTTCCTCTCTCACAGCATTGAGCAGCAAGAAATTGACCCAAATCTCAATGAAGGAATAAATGAAAACTGCGTTATTATGTAGATACAGGTTATCGACCCATAAAAATGATGTAGCACCGACAATAAAGTACACAGTCAACCTAGTTGGAACCATAGAACGGAAGTAGACCTTGTTGCCTTCCAAAAATGGCACGATATCGTGCAGAGCCAACAAGAAGAATGCAAAACTAATCAGTCCCAATTGACCGCTGTATGGTGAAAGTGCCAAAGCCGGCAAATCCATAGCCTGGGTCAAAACCAGGAAGTATGTGTTCTGTAAAATGCAATTGACATCCTTAATGCAGAAAAATGAGATTGTCAGAAGCAGAACTGTTCTAAAAAGAATCAGATTTTGAGACGATAAGACACCCATATTTAACCGAAGAAATTTGCTCAAAAGTTATCTATCAGTTGCAGGTTAGCGTAGTGTATCAATAACAGCCTCTATATGTTGGAGTTCTGCAGCAGGACGTTTTATGTTTGATATTGCCACTCTTCTTACCGTGATTAGTATATTTTTTTGGTGTTGGCTTATTTATTTGGTTCGCGTAGTGTCCTATGGGTGCTCCACTGGAATCCACCAACAAAATATAAAACTCAATGGCAAATGAATCATGAATCATCAGCTGCTAGGTGCCAGTCTAATGCACCAGAGAAGTAGAAATACATAGCATAAGTTGTGATAAGAAAAAACCCAGACAATACTAACATTATAAGTTACATAAAATCAAAACTATAGAATGACGGTTGCTGGAAAAATAAAAACTATTCAAAAGTCGCCTAGTGGGAAGACTTTGATGCAAGCATCAATAATACAATGAAAGAGGGTATCACAATGTTCAATCTGAAGTAAAAAAAGAAAACAAGTAAAAATATATATGTTTAAGAGAAACAAAGCACTGGAAAACATAAAACTAATCTTGTCTTATTTTATCCTATCCAGTTTGTTTCCCGACATCTTCAAAATTGTGCTCAATTCGTCAAAGCCTCTCAAATACGCAATTTGGTCCACAGAACTTGCATCATTAGGCACAATCGTTGCCAAGTAATGTGTGAGGCATAAAGTAGTAAGGTTTGAATTATTAGCGAGACTGGCTTTTAAGTCGTCAACAGTAGTCACCTGTGCAGTTTCGCCGTCGTTTCTTCTCCTCTTCGGAGACTTTCCCTGGTTTGTATCATGAATCACAAAGACGAACGAACACATCGTAGAGCAAACGGAACAGAAAAACCCTTCGTCATCGTTAGGTGCGTTGGACAGAGCTGACTTATCTTTGTCGAGATGACATAGGTGGTCATTACCTAGATATAGCACTCTGTTGGTATGGAGCAGCACCTTTTCCAGCTCTCTCCCTTCCTTATTTACAAACCCAAGCAGTTCCTTGTGACAATACCTCAGAAACGGCTCGCTTACAGATGGACTCACCTCTCCCTTCACGTATAGCACCAAGATATTAGTGATGAGCTCATACATGTCAAATACACACATCTTTTTCGTCTTCTGGTACTCAGAGATTGCCTGTATTCCATAGGATAGCCATGCTTCGTTGGTAAAATTCACTGCCTCATTCAGATTGTACCCGCAGTTGAACCCTGCGTGGTAGCACTTGGGAAACGTGATAATGTACTCGTTAGGGTGTTGCACGACCTTGAACCACTTTATTTTGTATTTTTTGAACAGAGGGTCATACGGAGAAACCAAACTCACCAGCTGGTGCAGCAAATCCGGCTGCTTCTCAAACAAGTCCGGGGTAAGATCACGCAGCAGCCTATGAAAGTCCTCACAGGACTCGTCAGGAATGCTATACCATACCTTTGGCGCTCCCTCGTGTTGATAATTCGCACTAAGCGTGTACTGGTCCTCCAGATGCCAGCAGAACGTCGAAAACTTTGAGCCCACGTATATCCACGGCTTGGTCATCCCTGAGATGTCCTTCTGCAGGAATGGCAGCAGAGAGTTCTCTGCCCGAGGCAAATTGACCAGGTTCATTGGGTGGGAAGCATACCGCTTGTCGTCCGTGGGGAACCCCGTAACCTCATCCGGGTCCTCGCTATGAATGTCCGCACCGTACGGCACGGTGACCGTCTCGTCCACGTTCTCCACAAGGCTCCAGAACTCCTTCTCGAGCGAGGCGATGTCGGGATCCGGGTCCTCGGCATACCTGTCCTCGAACTCACTCAGCGTGAAGTATCTCTCGCTGTACTTGAAACCGTAGAAGCCGTTCCCGAGAATGCAGTTATTGCACACGAAGTTCCCGCGCGACGACTTCAGCAGGTCCGCCGACCGCAGGCACCTGTCGTGGAATATCTGGCTGCAGCTGTCGCAGTAGCTGACCTCGTCGAGCTCGTCATCGCTCGGCACGAGCTTGCAAACGGGGCACCAGTCCTCGACCGACTCCTCGGCCGACTCCTCCACGTCCGTGGTACCCTCCAAGCTGGCCTCGGGCTCCCGCTTCGGCGTGCTCGCCGCCGACTCCTGCAGCACTGACTCCTGCAACTCCGACTCCTGCAGCGCCGAGTTCGGGATCGCCTCGTCGTACAGCAGCGTCGTCAGCAGCTGGTCGGGGCTGTCGCTCTCGCGGCGCCCAGAGCTCCCACGCAGGATGCGCTGGAGGTACACGTAGTATGCCTGCAGCTCGCTCCGGAACACCTCCCGAACGCTCTCGGGGCTGACACCGCGCAGACCCGCGGCGGCAACGAAGCGCCGCCACAGCCGCGCGTCCTGCAGCAGCCGCGGTGCGGCAGGCGCCCGCCCCAGACCCGCCTGCCGCACCACGAACATGAACAGGTCGTACAGGTACACGCGCTGGCCCTCGCCCAGGACCACGTACGGCGCCCGCAGCTGGGCCCGCGGCTGGGCCCGCTGCTGGGCCCGCTGCTGCCCCGCGCCGCCGAGCCGGTCGAAGTTGGCCAGGCTCCGCAGGAAGAACAGGCGGGCGCGGTTGAGGAGGTGCAGCTCGTGCAGGTGCTGCAGCCGCACCTTGAAGCGGAAGCGGGACTTGTCGAGCGCGAGCGCGGGGCGGAACCCCGCGGGCGGGACGAGCTTGAGCATGCCGTACCTGTTGCCCAGCCGCTGCACGCGCGCCTGGCTCAGGAACTCGATCGGGTGCGCGAACTCCTCCTCCGTCGGATACACTGTCGGCACTTCCATTCTGTGTTTTTCCTCTCGGCGTGGGGGGTTTCGCGTGTAGTGGGGTCCCTTCCTCCCCCCTCTCCAGGCGCCGATGGCCGGCGGAAGCCAGAGCTACATAAGATATATATAACCTACATTTGCGGTGTTCGAGCCACCGTTTGCACACCCGCCCCCCCCTCCATCTCATCTCTCTGCCACGGCGAAATGACTTCCCTGCTTGCCCCTTATTAAATCCGAAGAACAATGGAAGGAGGGAAAGGCACGACGTAAATCTCTCGATAACGGGGGAGCCATGGAGCGGCGTGGAGGGGGGCCCCCACAGGCTGAGACCCCACGATTACGACATTCACGTGCCACACCGTTGCACACCACATCACACCAGACACACTGACGTCACATGCACATGCCCCAACACGATCCAATCAGAGCCGACAACAAACCACGTGACGGGTGCACATGCACGGCGGGGGGCATGGTCGAGGGACCCCACAGAGAGAGGGCGCGCTGGTCGCGCCGGGTGCCCGGTGGGGGGAATTGGCCAATAGGAGCGCGGGAAAGGCGAGAGAGGCGTGCAGCACAGGCTGGGCCGTGGGGCGGGGGGGGGCCCCCACTGGGGGGGAGGTGCTGTGCTGTGGGTGCTGTGCTGTGCTGTGCTGTGCTGTGCTGTGTGGGACAGTTGGTGTGCCGGTGCGACTGCCCCCTGCTGGCTGTGGTGCTATATAAGGAACCGGGGCCCTTCCACCGGGTATCGGGAGGTTGGGAACGTCTGTGGATCAGAAGTACACATAAGAGAGACACTAATTCCCTAGAAAAGTAGTACTTCTGTTGCATCAAGCCTTGCGTCAAGTCGGCAACTTTGAACTACAGTGAAGAGTCTTTTCCCCCCCCTAGCAGTGGTAATTTCGCTATAGGAACAGGTGAGTGAAAGAGAAAAGATCGAAGAGATAAACGGGAAGAAGTGACTTTTCGTTGAATAGAGATTCGAACAAAGGAATAAAGACAGGTAAGATGGTTTTGCCAAGATTGTATGCGGCTCCCTCGAGCCGTGCTGCTCTGCAAGCTGCGAGGATGGCGACCAAGTTCTCTGCGAGGTACGCGTCCACTGCTGCTCCCGTTGCTGTCGGTAAGGTCAGTGCTGTTATCGGTGCCATTGTCGACGTGCACTTCGAGGAGGGTGAGCTGCCAGCCATTTTGAACGCTCTGGAGATCAAGAACCCCAACGGAGGCAAGCTGGTCCTCGAGGTCGCCCAGCACCTGGGTGAGAACACCGTCAGAACCATTGCCATGGACGGTACCGAGGGTCTGGTGAGAGGCGAGAAGGTCCAGGACACGGGCTCCCCTATCTCCGTCCCAGTCGGCAGAGAGACGCTGGGTAGAATCATCAACGTCATTGGTGAGCCTATCGACGAGCGTGGGCCAATCAACTCCAAGTTGAGAAAGCCTATCCACACCGAGCCTCCTTCCTTCGCCGAGCAGAGTACCGCTGCCGAGGTCCTCGAGACCGGTATCAAGGTCGTCGACTTGCTTGCCCCTTACGCCAGAGGTGGTAAGATCGGTCTGTTCGGTGGTGCCGGTGTCGGTAAGACCGTGTTCATCCAGGAACTGATCAACAACATCGCCAAGGCCCACGGTGGTTTCTCCGTCTTCACCGGTGTCGGTGAGAGAACCAGAGAGGGTAACGATCTGTACAGAGAAATGAAGGAAACCGGTGTCATCAACCTAGAAGGTGACTCCAAGGTCGCTCTAGTCTTCGGCCAAATGAACGAACCACCAGGAGCCAGAGCCAGAGTCGCCTTGACCGGTTTGACCATCGCAGAATACTTCAGAGACGAAGAGGGTCAAGATGTCTTGCTGTTCATCGACAACATTTTCAGATTCACCCAAGCCGGTTCCGAGGTTTCCGCCTTGCTAGGTCGTATCCCATCCGCCGTCGGTTACCAGCCAACATTGGCCACCGATATGGGTTTGTTGCAAGAGAGAATCACAACTACAAAGAAGGGTTCCGTCACCTCCGTCCAAGCTGTCTACGTGCCAGCAGATGACTTGACTGACCCTGCCCCAGCCACCACCTTCGCACATTTGGACGCTACCACCGTGCTGTCCAGAAGTATCTCTGAATTGGGTATCTACCCAGCCGTGGACCCATTGGACTCCAAGTCCAGACTGCTAGATGCCGCTGTTGTCGGTGAGGAGCACTACAACGTCGCTACTAAGGTTCAAGAAACTTTGCAAACTTACAAGTCTCTACAGGATATCATTGCCATTTTGGGTATGGATGAACTGTCTGAACAAGATAAGTTGACCGTCGAGAGAGCCAGAAAGATCCAAAGATTCTTGTCTCAACCATTCGCCGTCGCCGAAGTTTTCACTGGTATCGAAGGTAAGCTGGTCAGACTGAAAGACACTATTGCATCATTCAAGGCTGTTCTTGAAGGTAAGCACGACGACCTTCCAGAAAATGCATTCTATATGGTTGGTGGTATTGAAGATGTTGTCGCCAAGGCTGAGAAGTTGGCTGCTGAGGCTTCCTAATCTACAGAGTAATTGAATCCATTTGCACATGAATTTTCTTTCGGTTTGTGTTTAACAATTTTGACTTCAATTTTATTTTTCTATTCTGTATATTTTTCTCAGCACTTCATTGTAAAAAGAAATGGTCTCTTGACTGAGACTCTCATGGATCATCTGTTGAAGTGGGAAGCTTTTTGAAAGCACTGTGCAACTTGATAAATTCTTCACTCTATTTTTCAAGTTAGCACATGATTGGAAATACAATTCTGTTAATATTCTAGATACTGAAGGCTTGAGTGAGCATTATGATAGTATGGCCTCCAAATGAGGTATGAACACAGTATTAGGTTTTTTCTAATCAGATATTCTCTTTAGAAACAAACTACAGTACTTCTTGTTTATTATATTTGTCAACTAATCATTTGTTTTGTCTCTATTTTTTTGTTAATATTCCGCCAGAAAATAAGCAGTGACCGTTGACGTGTCCACAACTCATTTTGAATTTTGCTAACCTGTCGTTATATTGCCAACTCAAGCTATTCAAATTTCCAATTTCTGATCTTTCAAGAAAGATTCTCATCAACATCTAACGATTATCAAATGACGTCTTTCAAAAGTTTCAAACTTCTCAACTCCTTCCCTCTCAACATGTGAATCTATTTCTCTTGCAAACAACCACAATACTTTATATTCAATACTATTCTAAAAATTAGAAAGCAAAGGAAATCACAAACCTCTACGAGCTACGAATCATATATGTGTACTGCAAATAGGTATGCATGCGTTCTAAGCTGGGGCATGTATTTTTCTCTTTGTTGATAACCAGTAAATAAGACTAAATGAATCTATAAAAATTTATCAATAAAATATATCCACAAGTATCATAACATTAAATGTGCCAATCAGTTGTGCCGCAAATGTGCTTTGCAATAATCACATGTACGACTCAACACACCAACTAGCTGTCAATGCTTACTAATTGTCCTTACTTCCTCAGCCAATTTTCTTGAGATGCTGCCTAAGAAAGTATCGGACAACCCGCAGAAAACTCATTGACCTACATCGATGAGCCTGACTTTACTCAAGAGTACTGTTAATTTGAAGCTAAAGTATAGATGCAACAAAAGAAATAGAGTTATTTCCATTCTTCTAGAAGATATATGATAACCGAATTGAGTTCAGGCTATCCAAAGAAGAAGGGAAACTAGATTTTCGATTTCTTTATCTCTAGTTCCATCGTTTTATTTATGAGTTTTAAGGGATACCCATAAATATGATTTCTAGATACCATTTTGGTGCTGGGACAAAGACCATGCAGAGGGCTAAGTTCGTCTTTGTGAGAAGATTATTACATAACCTGAAAGCGAAGAATCCAGAAAATGCAGTCCTTGGTTACAGCGAAGTTCCAAACAAATCGTACATCCAAATAAGAGGACCTGACACAGTGGGATTTCTCAATGGACTTATCACTTCCAAACTATTACCTACATTTGTGAAGAAGAACTTGACAACTATAGAAGTAAATAACAATGATGTGGAACATACGAAAGAAAGTACCGAGAATCCTACTTTTGAAGAGAAATCAGGGAATTGGGGTTTATACACAGCCCAGGGCATACACGGTCCCTATATTTCCAGATTTGGACTGTATACAGCATTTCTAAACGGAAAAGGTAAACTTGTCACTGATTCTGTGATTTATCCATCTCCTACCATTCTGAACGATAAAACACCGAAAATAGTCAGCAACTATCCACAATATATGTTAGAATTCGAAAAAGATATCGCGAAAAGAATGTTTCGTTCTTTTGAAACTCACAAACTCCATAACAAGATAAAATTTGAAGAACGGAATGACATAAAGACCTGGGATTTCGTAATGGACTTTCCGGGATTGACAAAAGAAGATCCCAACCCATGGATAAGCAATATATACGACCCATTGAGTACTTCAAAATCACCTGAAGCGGCACTTCAATTCACCGAGTCCTTCATAACATCGTTGTTCCCCAATAAATATGACAAGATTCTTGGGTTTTCCATCGAGAGAAGAACAGCACCGCTAATGGAGCAAGACGGTACCGCCCCGCAGTTTTTCCGCTTAATCACGACGGGTGACATCGACAACATATTTGATGATTTCGTTTCCAGCGCCTTTCCCTTCACATTTGAAAAGGTGGAGCTTGATCCCAATTATTTCAGAGAGAACCGATTACGCATGGGTCTTATCGACGGCACAACAGATGTTGTTCCCGACAATACTATGCCGCTGGAGCTGAACTTCGATTACTTCCCCAACACTGTGAATAATGACAAAGGATGTTACGTGGGTCAGGAGCTAACGGCAAGGACATATTCTACTGGAATTCTCCGCAAAAGACTGATACCTGTACAGTTTGACCCACCCCTCACTGAGGAATTACGTATAGAGCTTCAACAGTCCGAGAAGCAACCAGAAATAGAAATCGAGGGAGCCACCGAGACTCCAGATTCTGCACAGCAGCAAATGGCATCGTCTCCATTTGGGTCCTCTTCTGGATCCGCCGCTGGTAGAACCAGAAGAAAGAAGCCGGCAGGAACATTGCTATCGTTCCAGAACGATTTCGGCGTAGCGATTGTAAGAACGGAGCATTTCAAGAGTTTGTTCGACGGAGACGAACCAGCAGAGCTATGCATAAATCTCCAGCAGAGGATCAAAGTGACTCCACTAAGACCGATGTGGTACGAACAGTGGAAAACAGAGAACTAGGCCAGGCATTTCCTCCTTTCAGAAGTACACCAAGAACAAGACAATCTACATTATTTCTTTTACGCCTGCATCACAGTTATTTATTCTTGTATACATATTAATCCCTCCCCAAACTTGCAAATATAGAGAGTATACAGTATTCACGATATATCGTTTATACCAACGTTTAAGTAGTATCCCTTGCAACGATTTACACCCTCCCCCCCGCAACACTAAGAAATGGTTCATGCCAAAAGACAAAAAACTCCGAGCGCAAAGGGCAGGCCGTAGTGCGGGGACGGTCCTACGCAGAACGCTGCTGCAGTCCAATGCAGAGCAGGCAAAGAGGAGACAAAAGTGGGCCACACGCGGGCACGCGCCGCACTCGAAAACTCGAAAAGGCTGCTGTAAACCTTCTGCCTCCCACCCCCCACCTTCCACACACACACACACATACGCACACGCAAACAAAAGTAAAAACTTACATCACGTGGAACGTTACCCGTGTGATGCTCTATTTGTCCTGGGCCGGGTAGCAAACATATTTTGTGACTGCAGTTTTGGCTCTTCCTCGCTCTTAAGGCCTTCCGGTTTTTTTCTTGCAGCTTCCCGGTATCTGGGGCGCGGGGGGAGGAAAAGTGAAAAGCTAGAGTGCATCCTAACACCCATAAAAGCCATACACCCCGATTGGCTGGTGTCCCCCCCCCTCTGGAGATGCGGGGCCTGGGAGAGGAGTGGCATAGCCGACTCACGACAGAGGTACCTAGTGCGACAGTTACCGAGGGTGGAGGGCACGTGACGTAGCATCGCAGCGGGAAGCTGGCTCCACTGTAGGATGGGTGGGGGAATCCTGTGCGAGTACACTGGTCTCTGCCAGGCACATGTGGAGGGACTATACCCCTCCTGCACCCATTGGTCAGCAAACACTGGAGGGACGGCAGCAGTGTGGAAAGTGTCTGCCCAGTGCAGGCTCACCCTCCCCCTCTGCCTAGCACGGCTGCCCGCCCTCCCCCCCAGCCCCGACCACCGCACACCTGCCTGGCCCACGTCTGCCACCCCCCGCTGTCCGCCCTCTCCACTCCCGCAGCTGAGAAACACTCGCACTCCCAAATAGGAAATTTTCAAAGCAGCGTTTTTGGCAAGAAAAAAAATTTTGCGAAAAAAAAAAAAAACAGAAAAATTTCTGTGAGGACGTGCGGCCAGGGAGGGCGCCCGAGTTGGGCTCTCTGAGCGATGGGTTCGAAGTTGGGCCAGGGAAAGAACGTAGGACGGCAGAGTTTCTGTGCTCACACTGTGTCTCTGTAAGCGTTTGCTGTAGCCTGGTGCTTCAAAATTTTTCATTTCATATTCGTTATTCTTTCCCTCTTTATCTGGAAGCTGGCATTTGAATAGCAGCTATAATTGTATTTGTAGGGTTTCTGTTTGCAGGATAAGAAGAGGTACGTATAGATTAAGAGGACCCAGAACACTACAACAAGATGTCTGACACCGAAGCTCCAGTTGAAGTCCAAGAACAAGAAGAGTTCGTCGAGGTTGTTGAGGAATTCACTCCAGTTGAATTGGCTACTGCCATCCCAGAAGAGGTCCAAAGAGGTTCCGCTGAGATCAAGTTGTTCAACAAGTGGTCTTTCGAAGATGTTGAGGTCAAGGACCCATCCTTGGTCGACTACATCCAGATCAGACAACCAATCTTCGTTGCCCACACCTCTGGTCGTTACGCCAACAAGAGATTCAGAAAGGCTCAATGCCCAATCGTCGAGAGATTGACTAACTCCATGATGATGAACGGTAGAAACAACGGTAAGAAGTTGAAGGCTGTCAGAATCATCAAGCACACCTTGGAAATCATCCACATCTTGACCGAGCAAAACCCATTGCAAGTCGTTGTTGACGCTATCACCAACACTGGTCCAAGAGAAGACACCACCAGAGTCGGTGGTGGTGGTGCTGCCAGACGTCAAGCCGTCGATGTCTCTCCATTGAGAAGAGTTAACCAAGCCATCGCTTTGTTGACCATCGGTGCCAGAGAAGCTTCTTTCAGAAACATCAAGACCATTGCTGAAACTTTGGCCGAAGAATTGATCAACGCCGCCAAGGGTTCTTCTACTTCTTACGCTATCAAGAAGAAGGACGAATTGGAACGTGTCGCCAAGTCCAACCGTTAAGAAAGGAAAAGAGGAAAGGAGAGAAGAGAGAAATGTGCAAGTACGAAAGATATATCACCACTCATCAGGTTTTTGTTTTTCTTTTCCCATCATACTGTTCCAAAAATCTCATCTTTACTTTCAAAAGGAATACTGGAAACGTCATCTTTTTTTTTCTTTAAATTCTGTACAATCTTTTTTTCTATCTTAGTTTAGTTTTATAATCTAATACACAACATCCTATACAAAAAACAAAACAAACAAACAAGCAAAACTTTAAGCCATTATCTTAATAAAATTACAAGGTTATTTTAAAAAACACACTCAGCAATAGGCGTACAGCAATATATTCATATATCTTGTAACTATAGGCCAATAAATCCTAAATGCTATCATATTTGTTTAAATGAAATTGAATACAAAACAACTACAGCTGCCCTATGAGCATTGTGCTTTTATATGTGAGTCTATAGAGAGGAACCAAAATGCAAGAATACCATCAGCGGTAATCACCAAACAACCACTAATAATGTAACATAGCCATAAAAATCCCCTGCTGGCTAAAAGACCGGTGAAAATTGGCCCTATACAGCGAGCAAATGTCTTGCCGATATTCACTATACCCATAACCCTTGTAAGTTCGTTTGGTTTGAACAAATTCGTTAGAATTATTTGTCTTGGTGTGACATCCATCGCAGTGGTCCCGAAATGCAAGTTTAGAAGAAAGATAGATAACGGCAGGTACCATTCAGCATATGGAATCAAGATTGAGAATATACCGGAAGGTATCTGGACCGCCAAGGTGGTCTTAACTGGACCAAGCTTTCTGGTGATACTTGACGAAGGTAACGTAGATGCTGCTTTAACCAGTTCAGAAACAAAAAACACAGCTCCCAACGCCAATGGTGACATTAAAAAGACAGTCTTGTAATAATAAACCATCCAACCGCTTGTCATAAAACCCGAACCTAACGAGTCCACCATAAATATGACGAGCAGTTTGGATAAGGTTGCCTTTGTCTGCTTAGATAGGGCAGATCTCTTAGTAGATTCTCCCGCATGACCTGCAGCTTCAACCAACGGAGTCAGTTCATCATGAACAATGGCCTCAGGTAGCATTTCTTCATTAATGTGCTCATGGAAGTGACTGTCTAACTCAGTCTTTTCGGAAAGTAGAAACATAATAACCACCTTCAGAAAAGCAATAAATGCGTATAGTCTGAATACTAGTTTGTAACTCTCAACATCTGATGAAGCATAACCATAAGCCTTAACTAATTTTATGAAAACACCACAGGAAATGGCACCAAGAGCACCACCCATTGTACCAACTAGACTATGCATGGCGTAAACATCAGGCCTCCGGTCGTTGGAGGATAAGTGAGCAATCATGGCTTCCTCAATGGACTTGAATGGGCCCACTTCATCGCTAGATGGTGAGATAACACCAATAATTGCAAATAACAGTAGAATATGGAAGTTTTCTGAGTAGCTGAACACAACTCCACTACACAACATCATGATTGACCCGTAGATCAAAACCCTTCTTCTTCCCCATGAGTCAGCATACCAAGTCAAAATATAAGAACATAGAACGTCACCAACAAGCGTAAGTGACATGAATAACCCTATCTTATCCTCACTCATGTGAATTCCACTTAGCAGAAGCGTGAGAACTTGATTTGTCAGACCATAGGACAGTAACCGCAGAAATACTGATGCCCATAGCAGCTTGACATCTCTTGGTGCACCAACCACGTTTTCCTTGAACCTCATTTCACCCCCAGTATGCTATTATTATAAACTATGAGCTAGTGTGGGATCGTATTACCCAAACTCTTTAGTATTTGAGCTATTTTGGGTCATTTCAACATGTACAATCCTACTCATCGCATTGATCAGCACAGTGAATTCTTTTTTTTTTCCCGCGCAATGCAAATGAGTGAAAATAAAATTATGTGTAGTCTCATTTCTTAGGATTCCGGTAATGATAGTCGTCATAACTATATTGAAGTTAAAGATAAAGTCGAACATATAATATCCATGTCTGGGAATGAAATTAATACATAAACTTCAGTTCATGATCGGTGTTGTTTTTAAAGCACGTTCGGAAGGTTAAGAATGGCTCGAAAAGGCAACACTTGAATGTTCCGTATGTAGTATCGAAAATTATGCGAGTGTTATTTACTTATTTGGGTTGAATGACAAAACTTAGTCCAAGTAACATATTCAATATTTATCGTTAAGTAAAAGTCTTGGAAGTTAAATAATTGGTCAGGTTCTTAATTTTTTATTGATTTGGATTACTGTAAACTCCAAAAACACACCGTTCGAATAACATTTCTGTGGGGCTAACAAAGAGATATCCAACTGATTACAAAATCTGGCAGCTTGTGTTAATTAATAATACGTAATAAAACCTATTCATACGGACATTATATGGGAGCGCTAATCTAACTCCCAACCGTTCTCGATGACAGATCTACCATAATTCCACGTTTTAAGCAAGGATAAATTACTCAAATTTCAACAATGACCTGACCAATATCTACATTGCTATGGACTAGAGTTTTGATTGTCTAAAAAATGCAAAAAACTGAAAATTAATGTTTGGCAGCTAAAAATGGTAGAGAAGTTACTAAAGGACGATATCTTTTAGCTTTAATCCTGATTCTGAATGCTTCGAGCTTAAATTACGAGAAGTCACAATGATTCAAATGTAGCCAGAAGTTCGCTAAACATAGTGCTATATTTTACTCCAAAGGAACCAAAAAAAAAATTTATAAAATGCTACCAGCTATGGCTACAAGTGTGACGGAAAATGAAGAAAAACAAAAGAATAAGCTTTTAACAAAATAACCTCGCTTTCTGAGCTTGAATTTATACGAATTTCACTCTACGAAATCCAAGTTTCAGAAATGATGTTATTTTTTAGGAACAGGCAAGTAAAATTCATCCAAAAAAAAAAAAAATATAAAAATGGCACATATGATTTCGTAAATCTCCCCAAAAAAACCCCAAAAAATATTTAGGTCCACCTACAGCAATTAAATAACTATTGAGTAACTTTTGTCAAAGAAACGGCTAAAAGCTGAATATAGCAGCGAATGTAGAGTCAGCACAGAAAACTTTATTTAATATTATTGATTTTGTACCGCAGTGCTTCCGTCTATGGTGCAATGTCAAGAAATCCACGAAAAAAGTGTGCAAATGAAATGCCATATTCGATATTCAACAGTAAATTCTTTCGAATTCATTGTAATGTGGGCGTAAAGCAACCACGTTCACAGTGATTTAGTCTGTCCTTGGCAATGTCTGAGTTTGGACAACATAGAAACTTCAGCAAACCAACTGCACTCATTAATATATATTTTCTGATGGTGTTTTGACCAGGAATTCAAAACACCAACATTAAAAGCACTACAAACTTCTTGTACTTTCCGAACGTGAAAAAAATTAAATATTCCAGAGAAATAGAACTGTCTCTTTCATAAGTCCAGATAACATATCTAACTCCACAACCTTCCAGTACTGAAATGACAAGACCTTGATCACATGTGCCCGCTCTTGCTTTCATGGCCAGCCCGCCCGCCCAGAAGACACAGCACACTCAGCACGTGCAGTGAGGGTAACTCCCGCTTCCAGATTGTCTTTGCACCGGTACCGGGAGTTGAGCACTGGTGCGGCGGAGCGCGTTTTTCCCGCCGCTGCGCGCTCTACTGCAGCACCCGTAGCAAGTTGCACAGGCAGTCATCGAAGCGGGCCCCGAGATACAAAGCGGCGGAGGAGGGCCGGGCCAGCAGGCCGGGCACTGAGAGCGACCCCGCCGATGACTAACCTCGAGGGGGATGGAGTCGATCTGGCAGAGCTCCGGTTTTGTGCGGTTTTTATCCTGCTGCCAGCTCTTTTCCTTTATCTCTGTGGGCCGTGACCTGTAGCTGTGTTCCTTGCCCTGCTCCCGCTCGTAAGCAGCAACACCTGCAAAGGAAACGGACGTTGCGACCAGCTATATATAAGTATAAAATACATAAAGAAACGATGTTGCTGGCACGGGTGAATCTTGTGTGATCCTCTGCCATTCTCAATGTTACCGTGTAGAGCATAAAACTATGTCAAATAAGACATACAGCTAAAAAGGGACAATGGGCATGCGAGTTGCTCCCGACCACGTACACAGATAGCAAGAAAATTGGCTGTTGTGATAAAATCTGGTAAGTCACGGGAATAGCAGCAACAGGACAACTGAATCTTGCGATACCATATAGATGATTCTGTGGATTGCTGGTACAGTTTGGACACTTAGTGGAGACGGGACTTCAGATGCTCGCAACTGTCCGCTCAACACATACATGCATCGCTCAACCACGTGATACTTAGCATGTCACGTGTCGATGTTTCTAAAAGGGAGAGGTACCCCGTTCAATTCCCAGTGCGCACACCGAAAAACTGTTTTTGGGCGGTGTTTAATTTTCGCTTCGCTTCTGGGCTTCCTGCGGCCAAACGCGCACATGAGGCACAGAACTGCACGCACAAAGCCGGGGTAAGAACCCAGTGCCCAAAAAAAAATTTTCCCAATGGCTGGCGAAGGCGATGTTTATTCACTGGATGACTTTCCACGTTATTGACTTGCTGAGAATAGAGTGAGCCTAGTCATCGGACTTTCCATGCTTCAGCTATTGTGGTTGCTATCTTCCGGGGCATTCAGTGTTCTGTTTCTCAGTTGCAACAGAAAAGCTTCTCTAAGTTAGGGGGAAAAAGAAACACAAAGCGATAGATCACTCAGCAGTCTGAAGCAGTGCGAGGACAAGGAAAGAGGCTATAGGAGAGGACTGGAACGCTTAAGATTTTCATCTCTCGACATCCCACATAGCATACTTGTTCATTCCAATTCTTTTTTTTTCCCTCAGGATAGAAAATTCGTTTACCACCCTCGATCTGACATCATTGCTGTATATGAATTAGTCTGATGGAATCAGTTGAATCGGAGTTTAACACTCCAACTTCAGACAGCAATGAGTTGTATCGCACCTCTCTCGTGGATTCGAGCACGCGGCAAAGCTCCGCCACCCCGACAACTGTCAGCAGTGGTGCTGGGCGCAAAAAGAAGAAGAAGAAAGTGGCCTGTGTCGAGTGCAGACAGCAGAAGTCCAAGTGTGACGCCCATGACAGGGCACCTGATCCTTGCACCCGGTGCCAGAAGAAAGGGGTGCCATGTTTACTGAAAAGAGACTTCAGAAGGACCTACAAGAGAGCCAGAAACGAGGCAATTGAAAAGAGATTCAAGGAACTTACCGCGACTTTAAGTAATTTGTCTTCCGAAGAGATTTTGAAGAGAATAGAAGAGGAACAACAACAGCTTCTAGACAATAGCAACTTTACGAAGGATAAAATCAAAAAGATGAAGGATGAGAACATGCAAAAATGGAAAAATGAAGATTTACAGACAAGCCGAGACACATTCTCACCTTCTCAACATGCCAGTACAGAGTACAAGCCACAAACTGGTTTCAACGATGCACCATCATCCATGGAGCCTATCGAGATTGCGTATCCTAAATTCACAGAAGAATACATTTTCAAGGATATGACCGAGGAGCAATTGGAATGTTCTCCAAAAAGTCTGGGCGACGTTTACGTATCAAGCTCAGAAATTGCTGATTTATTCAAGGAATTTTCACAAAAGTATCACAGATTTCTTCCTGTCGTTGACTTATCCAAAGGTGCAGAGAGGATACATAACCTATCTCCTTGCCTATTTTGGGTTATTCTACTTATTGGACTGAGGAGAAAAGCTGGCTCTAGCTCTATGATGAATAGACTATCCATTTTGGTGAAGTCGGTACTTTCTGAAATTACTATCTCCCCAATTATAAGGTACACACCTTCTGATAAAGATGATCCTGTCCTGAACGTAGCTTCAGTTTATTCTGTCCAAGCATTTTTATTGTACACATTTTGGCCTCCTCTTACATCATCATTGAGCGCCGATACTTCATGGAATACTATAGGGACAGCAATGTTTCAGGCAATTAGGGTTGGGTTGAATTGTGCTGATTTCTCAAAAGAATATGCGACCGCAAATTCAGAGCTGATACATGAACAGATTCGAACTTGGGTTTGTTGCAATATTGTGTCCCAACTTATTGCTTCGTCTTTCGGGTTTCCCGCTTTCACATCCTTTGATCATTCTATTATCAATTCAACCAAAATTACAAACTTGACTGAAATTGACGAGAATATTCCCCTTCCTCTGAAACAGTTAACCCATATAGCCAGATTTGAAAATCAAGTTGCGAACACAATCAGTTCAAATGGCATTAACGTTGTAGGCATGACTGAGAGGGAATCAAAACATCCATTAATCCAAATTCTAAATCAACAATTAGCACACTTAGAACTTGCTTTAGAGGACACCAAAATTGATGATATAAGAAGATTTTCCCTTTTAGTTGCGAAAACTCACCTACTAATGTACTACTTTAACGACCCTCTACTTTCAGAAACTACTAATGCAGTAGCTTACAAGGAGACATTTTCAGTGAATAAAACAGAAGCTTTGTTTGAGACCAAGAAAGGATTAATAAAAACATATAATTCAGCAGTTGATTTCATAGGTCACGCTCATCATATGTGGAGATCGAACCCGACTATAATCAAATATCTGCCCGGTGTCTTTGTCCTCAACATCTGGCAATCTGCATGCATTATAAGTAAGTTGGCAAATTCATCAATTGCTCCTCTTCTTGATGTTGGCCGAGGTAAGAAAGCTTATCAAAATGCTGTTATTCTCACATATGGTGCCTCAGTTCTGAAACATGATATGGCATACAGGTCTTCTGGAATTATGAAAAGCATTTGGAGTTTATTTGCTAACATGTATGACTCATGGAAGAAAGATCAACATGGAGCAGCATCGACTGAAATAACGGGAGATTTTAATCTCGGAGTGACTGTTAGATCCAGGATGGCAGTTAGTATTTTTTTTGATTGTTTGTATATACTGAAAGAGAAGTGCGGAATGGCTAAACTGGAAAGAGACTCTAAGTTTAATAATGGTGGCATTGGAAGTAATGAAGAAAGAAATGAAGATGATGACTATTACGATAACAATATGAATCCAAACAACGGACAATATAATAAAGATCAAAGTGCTGACTTACATAACATCAAAGATCCTGAAAAGAAGGCAAGAAGGATAATTGAAACCATTCCACTTGATCCAAACCCAATAAATGCAGCCTCTAGTAGCAGCAATGGAAGTTCTATAAATACTCCCAACAGTAATGTTAATGATGGTGTGCCCTCAAATAGTTTATTAAGCAAAAAATCACCAGATAATATACTTCCAATGTCAAGACCAAGTAATAATAATTCAATGTTGAGGCTTGAAAACCCTTATACGGATCGTGGAAAATCTTTGATTAAACCACCAGAGACTTCTATGTTTGATATAGTCAGAAACCAGAAGCCTCAACTGCATAACAATTATAGAAACCTAATGAGAGGTGAGAACAATGAGAAAATCATCAATGGTAGTAATTCGCCGTCCCAATCATCCCCAAGTGGGCAAAAACAGACCAGAATTGCTTCAATTCAAGCTGAAAATCCAGAAAACCAATTCATCCTACCATTATCTGAAGACCAGATCAATACAACACCCACTAATGACTCTCCTAATTCAATCATGGCTAATTGGGATAACTGGGAATCTGATATGGTATGGAAAGATGTTGATATTTTAATGAATGAATTTGCATTTAACCCTACTTTGTAATATATGATACATATATACATTTTTTTGATGTATTTATTTGATAACTAATAATGACTTTTAAAAATTGAATACTAATAAAATGCATTGGTCGACGGTTTTTCAACGAATTTCATTTTCATAACCTGAAGTCGGTTATGTTGATTCTCTATTTCAAGTTATTCGAGCTCTTACCTAATATCAATACACGTGTATCCACGTAAATCTTAGAGCGTTTGAATTTGATAAGTGAATCCGTTTCCAACATATGGTATATTGACCTCTTTAACTCTTCAAAATAAGGTGATATTTTCTGAAGCACAGGAATAATCAATTCCAAAGAATTATGTTCATTGATTTTCAATTTTGCGTCTGATAATATTTTATCGTCTATAAACTTCAGATTCAATGATTTATTTAGATTGCGTTCAGGTTTTAAATGTGCCCTTTTTGGAGGCGAAATGGCTAATAAATCAGAGCTCTTCTTCAAATGATCAACTCTTTTTCCTATACGGGCTAACTCATCTGATTGTTCATTTCTATAATTTAGGATGATAAGTTCGATCCCATCTTTTAATTGAGAATCAATATTAACTTCAAATGGCGATCCAACCATAACGTAAGTTGAATAAATGTGGAAAGCAATTTCAAGACAGGCATGAGATATCCTACAAATGTCATTCAGAAGTTTCTTTTGGTTGACATTCCCAGAAGAAAATACTTCATCATCGAATGACGGTTCACATTGGTTCTGTTGCAAACGACTGCGTAGTTGAGACATCAGGTTCAGGTAAACGGTCAACTCAACCAATATATTAAAATTCTCGGCGCAATGCTCGTCTTTCAAGTGAATTTTGAAAAGGTGCCTCAAACCTGGTTCATTTAGTATGTGATCTAAGTCAATTAAATCATCGTTGGTAGCTGTCAAAGTGCTTGTCGATTGAGAAGAGTAGCTGATAGTACCGCCAACATCACAGTTTTCAATCGATAAACACTCATTCAGTGATTTATCTACTTCTAATTCTTGATTAGGCCAGGAAATAATTCTCAAACCTTTTTCAGAAATTCTACAATATGTCTCTTTATTAATGATAACTTTCGCGTCCAAATTGGATGAAGGAATGCATGGTGTAATAAATTTATATTTCAGCAACATTCTGATGACGCAACAGCCTTCTTCAGGATTCATAATATCAGTACAGTCCATTATCCATTGCCAGAGTGATTTAGTGGAAAGATCAATATTACCGTAATCATATTTACTAGAGCAACCTTGACTAGCTATTCTAACCCCTTTTCCTGAGACATAATACTGTATATGTGAATCAGAATTAGGGTTTGTAAAATATTTATGGGCTAAAGGTGATTTCCTTCTTATCATTGAATACTCGGTAACATTTTCTTTCTCATCTTCAATTCTCGAAGAGGGTTTGCATATATCAATGTCTGAAATAATGGATTCGAGATAACCAAAATTAAAATCATCATTTTCTTGATGAATTAGCTCATGTAAAGGAGGAAGAATGTCATGTCCTGAAGTAGGTGTCCAAACATTTGGGGAACTTCCCATCAATTTAAGAAATAGTATAGTTATTAAACCTTCACTTACTTGTATCTTGTCGGTAGTTCTACTTCTTTCAAAATTAAAAAGTTTCATTGAGTTTAAATCAGAGTAGAGAATATCAGGGAGTTGCTTTAGTCCAATACTTTGGATATATTCCTGCAAGATTGCAACACCTTTTGGGGTAGGTTGAAGTTGTACCTTCTCTTTTGGGACACTTCTAGTTCTATCAGCTGGAGTGTGTAAGAGCTTAGCTTCCATAAAGTTAGAAAGTAAGTCTATCGCAATATTGTTACTAATCCGATATAGAATGGCAATGCTTGCCTTATTTTCAACAGCTTCTAAGGATAGATTTTTCATACAATCTAAAGCCTGGGAAGTGGAAAAAGAGTAATCATACCTTCTCATAACAAATGGAAATCCTGCTTTCCTTTTGGTGTTGGCGGATGCCTTTAGATCGAGAGCAATTAATAATAACGAATAAATAGTTTTGAATTCATCAGCAAATAAGTTTCCTGCAGGTGTCCTCTTTAAACTCGTACATTTGATATCCACTTTATTGTGCAGTTTCATTCTACTTCCTTCTCTTTCTGTTAATGAATATTATACTAGTATCAAAAAATATCAGTAACCGTGAGCTAGTACCACACCAAAAAGTGCCATTAGCTTACTTTATGTCTACTCCGACACTTAATTTTTTTATGCGACTCACAATCATTAAGGAAGATTGTATTTATAGTACGCATTGCGCCAATATAATTCGTGCAATTGTCTCCTCTGACATGAAACATGCAAACGAATACGAGAAGCCGAAGACATTGTTGTATCTTATCAAAAATTCTCACCAAGACAAACACTGATGTCAGAACTTCTTACAATATTGATGGTTGTAAAGCCAGCAAGAGTCTACCAGGTGTTACTCATGTTGGTCTGTACGTACTAAGTGATCAACTAAGAAATTGTTTCTCAAGTAGTTGTTTTGAGGTGTAGTAGCGATGGATGGGTAGAAATGCTGACATTTCATGGGCATTTTAAAGAATGACTAAGCTGCGAATAAGTGGCCTGATTTTATTTATAAGTACTCCAATTACAATGAACAAACCCGAGCAGGAAGTACGCACACAAAGCATCAATTTTATAAAATACCACAATTGCTGAACAACTAGGAAAGCTTTTTATCCACCAAGTCCTAGTGGCTTCTGGTAGCTTAATTAAATAAGAAATAGTAAAGATTTGATTCAATCAACATACAGAGCAAAAAAAAAGAGAAATTAGATGTCGTTAGGAACATAGTTGGAAGTAACCATTAGTCCGCATTGCACTTGGCCAAATATAGCTTTTCAAATAAAGTATGTAGGTCTCTTGTCTCATTCAGGACGTTCTCCAAATGATAAATAAAATTGTAACCTAGACCTCCCAGTGTGTACGATAGTAAAAATTGATAAAACAAGGTACCTGCCTTTGTTCGATCCGTTTCACCAGGCATAGGCAGCTGGTGTTTGATTGCTTCATTCCATTTCTGTATTAAGTCGTTTGATATCACCTCAGAGTTTTCCAGCAAAAATATATCCAGAAATAGGCTTTTCATATTGAACTCGCCGATGCTCGTGATATCAATGCTATACTTACTCGTCTTCGAAGCTGTCGTACTGACCACTACAACGTCTAGTTTTCCCCGCCAGGGTTCAATCTCCGCTTCTGGTCCAAACAACACCACATTAACAGCAATCAGCTTCTTGGATTTGTCTGTAGCACTATTCAGTTGTTCCACCGTTTGAAGTAAGTCAGAGAGGCTATCGGGCGATTTTTTTTGTGAGAACGTGCCCGCAGTCTCTGGATAAGTGAGCCGCAGCGCTTTATTCACGTCGTTATTGAGAGCAGCATAATCTACAACTCCGTTGGGCAGTTTCAAAACCAGCAAGTTGTATTTTGAAGAGCATGTAGTGTCGAGGAGTACTATTGTGCGCTGTTCACACGCTATTCTCCGTCCCACGGCGCCGACCCGAGGATATAGCAACTGGAAGTTGCGGAAATAGCCCTGCCCTGCACTTTTCTCAAGTGCACGCACCACCAGTCTGTACACGGCCTCGGAAATGCGGTTGAGCCGCGGCAGACGATCAATAGCCCTCCCGACAACCTCGCTCAGCAGGTGGTATCTGAATTTCTTGAAGTCCAGCTGCTCGTAGAACAGCTCGGCACGCTTGTCCACGCCGCCGGCGTGTTCTCCGGCGGCGCCATAGCACGGATAGTTGATCACTGCAAACGGGTACTCAGTGGTCCGGCCCTGCGCGATTCCTTTCCTGACTGGAGTCACACCCTTTGCCGCTGTAGCCGACGACGACAACGGCACAATGTCAAAGAGCGGGACGTCGCTCTGCTCCCCCAGATCACGCAGGATCGCAGCAGCCCCCACACGCCTCGCACACTTCCTGATAGGACCAAACTCCTCGTCCATAGTTTCGCGCGGCTCGGCTCTACTCTTCCCTGATCTCCCGAAGAAAAGAAAAGAAGGACAACAAACGCCGGGCAAATGAAAAAGGGCGACAGATTTTACCAGGAATTAGTCTTCCTGCTCCTGACTTTGCCCTGCCAGCGGGTCCTCCAGACAAAGTTTCAATACACCAGTACCTCAGGAACCACACCACAGCAATGTCAGTTCCAGCACACACCGAGTGCTTGCTGGTCAGAGCTGTGAGGGCCGATGGCCCGAGGCTTGCTGCCCCCAACCCCCATCGCATCCGCCCCTCCTGTGGTGCTCCGTCTGTGTCCGAGCCTATGGGCCTCCACCCGGTACCTCACACCGGCTCTCCCGCCCTGCCTGCTCACCCAGACAACCTGCCCACCGCCTATCTCGCCCCCCCTCCCCCCAAAAGAAAGCGTAAATCCCACCAGCTGCGCGCGATCCGCGAGGCACATCCATCTGGCCCACTGCTAAGGCCTGGGGAGATGCGCCGGTGTAGGCATGCAGCAGGGTCCAGAAGACGTTACCCTGGGCAGTGTGCGTCATGATTGTGTGGATGAGCCTGTGCTGGATGGAGAGAGAGAGAGACACACGGTGGAGGGGCCTCTGCCGGACTGTCTGGCCGACACCTGCGCACTGCATGCTAGGCCCCCCTATTCCTAATCGAGTCTGCCCTGGCCGTCCCCGGACCCGCGGAATTTCTGTGCATGGCACTCGTGCAGGGTATGTTCTGCAGGGAATGTGCCTCTGCGAGTACCGTGGTGTGGGGAGAACGGAGGGAGGGGGGGCAGTGCAGCACAGTTCTGGGTGTCTGTGCGTCTGTCTGTGCGTGGCGAGCACCGAAAGTGATAGAGCCAGAGACAGAGAGAGAGGGGGGAGGGAGGGGGGGATATAGTGCACTTCCGTGGGCTGCCCGGTACGTCTTTTTCAGTGTGTATCTCACTCTGTGTGTCGCTGTGGGCTCTGCATTGGGCGTGCTGTGTCCTGAGGTAATAGGGTCGCTGACAGGCCACTTGCGCTTGTGCAAGCTCGCAGCGGAGAGGACCCTCGGAGGGACAAAGGGTTGAAGAGAGAGAAAACCAGATAAGCTCGGTTTTATTCTTCTCTAATGCCCGAAAGTAAATTAATGCAATTGCAATAACAAGGAAAGAAAAGAAAATTTTTTTTTTAATTTGAATAGCAAGTTCTTATCTCAAACCTTAGTTCTTTCAAATTCGCCACGCCACTGAGTACTGGGACTCGGCGAGACAACTGTGTGGCTAAACGTACTAGGATAGAACATCTGCAAGAGATAAAAGCCTAATCAAAGCAGCTGAAGACTTGCCGGGAGACTAAGAGAGCCGTTCAGACTGCGTATTCGAGTGTTGGAAGACACATACCCGAGTATAAAAACTAAACGTATTTCTACCGCTGCTCTATTTCGGACATTGGAGCTAATCGGCAGCCGATTGACGTTCTGAAATTACACAGCTGGAAGCGAAAAGAGAGAGTGTGTTAGTAGCTTAAGCGTTGCAGGTTGAAAAAAAAGTGCGTTGCAGGCGTGTTATCGAGATAAGGAGCAAATAAGAAACAGCATACACACAGCGAAAGAGAACCATTATCATCTGTCTCACCTACAGGACGAAGAAATACTTGGACAACAGTCACATACCTTTGAAGTACTAAACCGACAAAATAATGTGGTCACTTCGAGATATTCGAGCTAATGCTTCTACATTAGTGCTCATAGCTTTAGCAGTGGTAGTTGTTGTCAAGATCGTCATTCCCGCCTTAACAGGTTGGGAACTCGGTTTCATAGATCCCTTCAGGCTCAGAGTTTGCCACGTTAAGAAGAGAGGAAAGTTCAAGATCAGATACATACAACTAAATCCACTAAGAAAAGAGATAGTTGTCGATGGAGTTACTCTGCTTGATATTAAGGCCAAGAATAATGTGGAGAGTAAAAAAGAAAACAAGGCACCAAATAATTCAGAAGGAGAGCAAGTGCCAGTTGCAAAGAAGCCTCCCAAGTTCATAGGTTATATTCCACTTTTGAAAAGATTGCTGGACGGATTTAGGATTAGGATTGTGGATATTAGGGTAGATAAACTAGACATCTCTGTTGGTGATGTTGGACTTTTCCTAAACACTATTCCCAAAACAGGTCAAATCAACTTGGAGTTTTTCATGAGAAGAGTACTGTGGCGTGACGAAATAGTGTTTGCTGAATCAGTAACCTCTTTGAAGGCCGATCTAGTTACCGAACCTTCCTTATTGAACGATAATAAATTCCTGAATAACATTTCGGCAGATTTCAAATTTGGGGGTATTACTATTCCAATGGAATATGTGGCTGCCTTAAAACCTAAGAAAGAAGTTGATGTAAGTGATTTGTTCGAATCTGAAAAATCTGAGAGGGAAATTCTGGTAAGGAACCAGTTGGAAAGAGCATCTGAAATAGAGAAATGCCAATTCACAGATGAGGATATCTTGAATGCTGTCAATAATATTGAAGATACAATTGACAAATTCCGTGGATTTGCTGACTTAATAGCTGATTTCACAGTTTCCATAGATAAATTCAAAGTTAAAAATCTTCAGGTTACCCAGCACCCAACTTTGATGGAGATGAACAAGTTTATGAACTACACCATATTTTGCTCCAATTTCACTTTCAATGCAACAAAATTTTGCAATGATATGCCTGGCTTCAAACTTCAGTTCAAAGAGGAAGATTCTCCTTTCAAAATGAGCACCGCTATCTCACGTTTGGATTTATACGTCAACATCAATAGAGTTGATAACAATAAAGTAGAAGTACTCAAACTGGCTGATATTCCAAATATTACACTTTTTGGTGAAACAAATTTATTGTCTCAAAAATTTAGAACTTGTGAGACATCTAATCTCGTATCAGAGAATGCACTTTTCAATTTGAAGGGTACAATTTCATCACCAACTATTGATATTTCACTACCTGAACTGTCTTTTGTGAAGTCCTTTTTGAAAAATATCAAAGTTTTCACAAGCACTTGCAGTGGTGGAATGTTCCAAAATGAAGTTAGACAGGAGAAACAGAGAATGAAATCAAAACGTATTATTACAACTTATTTTGAAACCTTTTTGCCATTGGTCAATGTAAAGATAAATTTGGAAGACCCTAAATATATCATAAACCATAGAGATAACTTGATCATTTCAAATGTATCAGTGCTCATGATTGACTATAAATCACAATGTTCTCTAGTACAGGTCTCAGACAAAAGAAAGGAAATTCGGTACCAATCAAAATGCGCGATTGAGTTGCTAGATTTAAAGTTATCCCATGTTTGTAGAGAAAAGAATTACGAACATTTAATCTTTCAAGTTGACAGTATTGCCTTAGACAACAAGGTGCTTTTGCTACCCAATCTTAATATCTCAACCTATGCTACAGTTGACTCTTTTAATCTAGATTTATCCGAACTACCAACACTGACTATGCTAAGTGAAGTAGTTAAAAAACTTGATGATGAAATTTACTCAGTTGAACAATTCTACTTCAATCATCTATATGAAAAATTTTCTTCTGTAATCAAAAATGCCAAGAAAACCTGCAATATTTTAGGGAAAAACAAAGTTGAGAATGAAATACCTTTGAAAGAAATTATCAACAATACTCTCCCAGAATTTTTTGATTACTTTGTATTGACAGTGAGAAATATTTCAGCAACATTGGGGGCTCGGTCGGTTTTTATGCCAAAGGATAAATTTACATTACTTGAGCCTCAAAGTGGTAAAGACTTCGTTGAAGGTAAATTAAGAAAGTACTGCAATGAAATTAATAAGTTGCAAGTTGCTTTCTTTGGAAACAAGACACAATGGCATAGCAATATCAACGCTGGTCATGTAGGCATGACAAAATCAGGTGATACATTCAAGTATGCTGCATACCAGTCGTCTGATTTAGATGATATTTCTACCAGTGATGCAACTGAAGTGGAAAGACCTTGGAATTTGAACATATTAATAGATAAAATAACTTCTACAGTTATTGGCGAATGCCCTCAATTAAGCGATAAATTGACTGTGAAAACAGTTGCCAGAATCTCTATTGTCTCCATTAAAGTATTTCCAGAATCTGAGTTTTACGAAACAACTGAAGACCCAAAAGTTATTATTCAAGTTGAAAATAAGTCAATTAAAGCTATAATTTCATTAATGAATATTTTCCTAATATTATCAGGAATACATACCTTGCATCAAATTTTTGGGAATGCAATGACTGAAGACAAAGCTCCATCAAAAGCGAAGGACTTTTTCCTAGCCATGGCAAAAGTAAAAAAGAAATCAAGAGCGAAAAGAATTAGATGGTCTGATTTGAAGTCAATGCTTGTTGTTAATATGTTATCTGACTATTACGAACAAATTTTTATTTTACCAAATGATTTGAGAACAGCATTAGAGTTTAATAATACCATTTTAACCATAAAAAATGTAAATGATATTACTTTAACAGGGGAGTATTTCAGGATATGCATCGAGTCACCAACTGTAAAAAACTATTGGGTCAGATTAATTAGTATCGTAAAATTTAATGTAACTGCTGATATAAAGGCGTTAAAGGAACAACCAAAGCAGAGTTTTGATGATCTTTCAAAAACACCCCCTGGAATTACCTTAGAAAATGAATCTTGGCATTTCTCCATACCTTATGAATTTGAAATGTTTAGAATATTTGATAACTTTTCAACAATTGCTAAAACCTTGAAGCAACTGATATATTCTTTCAAAACAGGAAATAATGATTTGATTATATTCTCAAAACCAGTCAAAACTCCTTCTTTACCTAAAGTTAAGTTGAAGTCGAAGCGAATGATGTTTAGTATTGATGATGACCCATTCGAAGCTGAATTGAACACTATATTCCAAGTCGGTTTGCAGGAACAAAAAGATAGATTGGAGAAACGTAAGGAATTTGATGAACAGGCTCTTAAGAAACTCCATGGAGCTAAGAAGGCTTCCAGGAAATGCGCAGATTCAGTAGAGGACATCATTTTGAAACGTAAATTAAAACTTTCCAAGAATAATACACCAGACCAATTAATCAAAAAGAATATGCCGTTAATCAGTACTCCGTTTAATGTTGATGGTAGGCAAAATAGAAAAAAAGAGACCGAGGAAATGGTCTCTACCGAATTAATATCCGAGTATGAATCATTACAAGAAAATTTTTCACATTCATGGATTGAACGTATTAGAAAAGTTAGATCTAAACAAAATACTGAGTTCAAGAATAACTTCGAGTATATTTGGGGCCAAATTGATTACTCAAGATTGCCACCTGATATTAATAAAAAGGTACTAAGTTTCACCAGTAATCCATTTTTGATGAATCTAATCATTGAAGGCATAGATGTTGATATATTGAAACCAAAATGTGGTGTCGAAAATATACCCGATTTCTTATACAAGATTGGTAAAGGAATGCCGAAAGATACCGAATACTCTATTATGGTACCAATGTACCTCGACGCAAAATTTAGAGAAATTCGATGGCATTTGAGGGACTATCCTTTGCCTTTCATTTATATGCCAGATTTATTACCTTCACAATCAAGAGAGGCCACCTCTATTAGAATTCATGGGGATTTCATGGTCACAGAAGACATGATTCATTCTCAACAAGAATTAAGAACTGTGTTCGTCCCACTAGTTCCTTCTATTATAGTAGAAAACAAAGATAAGTTTTACTCTCTTCTTGTTCCTAGAACTATGACAAGCATAAAAATATTTACGGACTTACAATTCGACTTACACTCCAAGGATACATTAATGGTAACATGGGGAGGCTCTTACTCACCAGCTATTCAACAAGTAATGCAGTGCTTTGATAATTTCTCCAAGCCACCTCTCGATCCATCTATGAAAACTGGTTTCTGGGATAAGGTTCGTTACATTTTTCATGCAAGGGTAAATATTAATTTGAGAAATAATGGTAAGTTTGAGATTGCTCTGAAAGGTTCAAAGAGTCCTTATAAGATTGGTGGACAAGATGCTGGTTTTATCATTGGTTTTGAAGAAGGTGTCCAAATTGTCTGTAATCCTGATGATGATCCAAAGCACTTTTTGAGTTGTACAGCTGACAGAGTACATTTCAGTATTCCAAATTTCTTTGCAAAACCGTTATTAGTTTGGTCACGTCCAAGCAGTGATGGTGTTTTCATACCTAATCAGACTGATACGAACTTGCAATCTTCTAGTTCATTTTATTATCTCCTAGACATGGAACACAAAGTTAACCAAGCATCTGATATAAATACAATGAAACTTGCTTATATTGAAAAAACAGGTATCAAATTAACAGGTGGCATGAAACTTGCACTCGGTTTTGTTTTCGAAAGGTTGGTTCCCGGAACCAACGAAAGAACGTTCGACTGTAGAGATCATTGGGATGTTCGTCTGTGCAATCCTATATATGTCAGTGACTTGAAGAAGCATGATTCGTTTAGCAACTATAGAAGTGATTTCATTCATCTCTCTTTAGTTCTAACCTCTAAATCTGAAAACGCTTATAATGCACTGCAATTAAGTCCAAAGAGTTTAAGAACATTCTTTAGTTGGTGGAAGATGTTTAGTGGAAACTTCCCTGTTAGAAGAGGTCCATTGTTTGGTTTGCAAAGTATTGCTCCTAAATTTGGAGAACATCTGGCAACAATGTCTTATTCAGCAGATGTGTCACCATTATACATTACCCACATGTATCATAACCTAGATCCTGAAAATATTATGAAGAAGAGTTTCTTAGACGTTGCTGAATATGCTGGTGTCAAGGCGAGAGTTGATAGATTCATCATGGATTTACATCAAAGAAAAGAAACGTTCACGGAGTATCAAGAAGAGCTGGATAGGACGAAGAAAGTCTCTGCAATGAAGTTCTTAGAGGGAACAGTTGCAACATATGATATAGACATTAGAGCAGTTCATGGAATGTTCACTGCGTTGGAATATATTGAACAACGTGAAGATGCCGTTTATGAAATCCATGATAACAACATGCAATGGATAGATCTCACTGACTTCCAGGAAGCATTTTATGTTGATACGGATAACTATCTGCCAAATATCAAAATTTTCCCCATGCTTTCCGCATCTAAGTTTATCTACAAGAAGAAAGCTAGTTATGGAGATAAATTCCAAGTTGATTCTAATACATTTAATCCGATTCAGCCATTTGATAATGCTTATTCACACAAGTGTGCATTAAGAGAACAAGCCACACCAAATTTTTCAGTTATTGAGAATAGATTAGAAAGTTTGCAGCGTTTGGAAGCATCTATAAAGGACGATTATAATAACGTTGAAAGCAGCAAAAAGAAAGAATATGAAAGCTATGTTAACAAAGCTTCTTTGAGTGTTAAAAACGTGGAAACCTTATTGCAAGATCTACAAGTGATGACCAAAACAATATCCAAACCGACACCAAACTTTAATTACCACTATCCCGCCGTTGAGTTAATTCAGGATACAAATTCAGAGGGATTTGAAAACAAATATTATGTTCACAATATGTTGCTGAAATGGAATGAAGCTGTTAGAGATATTGCCTTCAAATTTTTACATTTTTCAAACTTAACCCACCAGTTTATGTCTTTATCGTCTCATAAAACGGAAAGAACTTTTAACGATATTATACAACAGCGTATACAGAGAGAATTGCGGTCTGATGATGAAAGTAATGTATCAGGAATTGAGAGAGTCAAGTCTGAAATTGAATTTGAAAATAATAGTGATGACGATATTTTAAAGGCAGCTCTCTTGGATATGTTTGAGGAACGACTATCTGAACTTGGTGCTAATATTGGTCATGAAGTTTTGAACAATCACTTTGTACAATTCAACTGTCCTCAAATACAATTCGTAAGCGATGAAGAACCTGATATTAGTGTACTAGTGTCTTCACCCACAATATTGTTGAAGGTAATTTCATTTAATGAAGAAACTCATGACAACATTGAAAACACGTTCTTGAAACGTTATGGTATATTCATGTCTAATGCAAATGCCTTCATTTTCCATAGAAAGAAGATGGGTAAATATCCTGAATTAGTATTTGATGCTAGTTTGTATGGCCAAGATAAGGGAGCAGATTGGCCACCATGGCTTGGTGTCGAAGTTTCTTTTGATCCTACTCCGCTTAAACGCTTTGCTTTAGTTGATAATTTCTCAGCTTTCAACTATTTGCAGAAACTACAACCATTTTCTTCAATGTATGATGTCATTAAAGACACCATTGAAAACAAAATAACAGGATTTTTACCAAAAATAAATATGGCAGCTACTTCAACGGACTTTTTAGCAGCCTATAAAATAATTACCAATTTGGTGCTCTATGTTGAGCCCGACAATAGGGTATTAAAGAGACAAATTGAAGCCTTTTCTTTAGCAATTGATTTGGAGGATACTGACAAATTGAAAGCGGCAGTATCCAGTCTAACAAACACTGAAAGAGTCCTTGATGGTGTTGTAAGGGAGTTTATTTTCAAGAGGAGACTATTGAAAGATGTTGACATGATTGATTTATCCAACGTCTATAATGAAAGAATGAATCATCTTTTGAAATTATATATAATAATGAAAGTATTCACTGAAAGTAATCGGACAGAGAATGATTGTACTGTATTGTGGGACTTCAATGTTAAGGAAGTTGTTTTGCATATGCTGCATAACAATACCAAACCATTTATGGACATTATTGTAAAGGGTGTGAACTTCCAAAGGTTGCAAACAGATACTGGTTACACAGATAACGTGGCCACCGTCAAGACATTAAACATCTTCAATAAAGACAGTGATGCAGCTTACTATGATTTACTGGCTCCTTGTCCTGTAAACGAACTGAATAATATGCGACAACAGGAGCAACCAATTGTTGCTATAAGATGGGGTGTTGAAAAGCCTGTTGGTGGGATAAGAATTGTGAAGTCTGTCACCACTAACATAACAGGAATCAGCGTAAAACTTGAGGAAGAAACAATCAATAGAGTTATTGAATGGCTGTCACTGGAACAGCTGAAGAGTATTAATCCCGATGATGACGATTACAAGCTTGATTCTGATAGCAACTCAAGTATTTCTCTTGGTAAAGATAATAAGATACGTGTCGAAGGTACCAAGGATGTGGATGAAATGATGAAACGGTCTACGAACTACTTAACTATTGAAAATATGCTGATTAGCAGCTTCAAGTTGAATATTAGTTTCAAAGGTAAAGGTACTTTAAGATTGGCAAATGTTACTGATTTCTTGTTCACATTCCCAACACTACTTTTCGAAAATCAAACAATGACGCTGTCCGACCTAACAGTCAAGATAAAAAATATTCTAATCAAGGTGCTAATAAAACATACAGGCAAATTTTTAGGCACGAAGTTCAAGCATCATCCTTCCCCATCATTGAGTTTACCCAGCCCTGGATCTCCATTGAAACAAATAACTAGTAGGTCGAGCAAAAACGAGAGTAGAGAGGCTACAAAGGCAGCAGATAGTGTTGTATGATAGTTCTCCTTTTGTATTAAACTCCAGACTCTATAAACTGAGACAATATATCTCACCTTCTTTCCAACATGATGGCGCCGCTCAAGAAACAGAATGACATGATCACCATGTCAGCTTACTTTTGTGGTCGTAAAGATCTTAGATTTATGATAATAATATAAATGTATAATAAATATGACAAAATAAACAGATTTTTTGAGTATATTTTTCACTGCTTTTGACTTTAATGCAACCGTTTTGCACCGTAAACAAGAATTCATGTGAGCGTACAATACTAAGACATCAAAATGTTATATTACTAAATCACAATAACCTACGATAACCCAAAGGATGCTGGTCCTTTACCTTTCACACAGGATTCACATTGACTTTCTCACACACCTGCACACAATGCCATACATTCGAAGCCGTTTATATAAACGTAGATAGAGATAATCTCAGCTGCATCAGTTAGCTGGTCCCTCATCTCCGCGCCGCACCAGACAGGCGGGAAATGTTGACCCAAAAAGAGCAACTGCAGCGCAGAGCGAGAAGCGGTGTTGTAAGGAGCGCATAGAAAACAAAGTTTAATGAGGGGAGAGTGCACATAAACTCAATTTTTCTCTCAATTGGAGTGAATTTGAAGGGGCTGCAAAGAAATCGATAATTTGGGGTGAACAAGCACTGTCAACTGTCTGTAATCAGCTCAAGACAGCAATCTGGAAGCTATTAGTTAGAGGTTCTCGCTCATTTACTCCACGATTGTCAAACTGGAGTGACTACAACAACGTTATCAGAAGGAGACTGTTGTTCTGGACACAAGTTAAGCGTTTGCAACTACACGCACGATAGTTAGAATATGGATAGTAAACTGAGGACAGGTGACTTGGTATTGTGCAAAGTGGGGTCATTCCCTCCTTGGCCGGCCGTGGTGTTTCCCCAAAGGCTACTCCGAAAAGACGTATACAAGAAGAAGAAGAACAATTGTGTTGCTGTATGCTTCCTAAACGATGTAACATATTACTGGGAGCAGCCGCAAAGGTTGAAGCCACTCACAAAAGATATCATAAAAGAGTTTCAAAAGAAAAGTCACAAGAGCAATAGCCAAAGAGACCTTTTAGAAGCTTACAATCAAGCTGATAAATATAGTGACTTTAGGTCATTTGTAGAGGACAGATTTTCTGAAGAGGACAGAATTGATGAACTACACCAGGAAGAAAAGAATAACGGAGCTCTTACTTCAGGAGAAGATCCATTTTATTCAGAAGGTCAAAAAAAGGTCAAGAGACCTCGCTCAGAATCAACAAGTAGTTCTGTAAAGGATCAAGAAGGGAAAGCTAAAAAAAAAAGAAAGGCAAGCACCCCTCCAAATACTAACAAGGAACCTTCAAAGGAGGAATCAATCGATGCACAAAATGGAGACAGGAAAAAATCGAATAAATTAGATAGAAACAGAAGGGAAGAAATTTCTCTCTTGTTTAGGAGACGTATTCAAAAGAATTTGATACAGAGAGAAGCTCCGCCGACTGAAGCTGAAATAAAGGAGTCGCATAAGTTGTTGAATAAGATCAGAGAAAATCTAAACAACAAACCTCCATTCTTTGATCTCGATACTCTTAGAACGAGTAAATTGCACAAACTTTTCAAAGCTATTGTTAATGTGAATGATTTGAAGGAGTTCCATCCCATTTGCAAGGAAATTCTAATACACTGGAGTGATATGGTTGCAACGTTAAAAGCTGAAAAAGCTCAAAAGTTTGATGATGGAAGCAACAATGCAGAAAAAAGTAGAACAATAGAGTCAGAACAACTCCAAAACGTTGAAGAAAAAAAGAATGAAGAACTTACAACCAATTGAACTCATTTTGTTTGAGAAATATACAATTTTCTTTTTTTCTGAATACTCAATTTATGAATGTATCACATTACTCATGTCTACTATCCAATTTCTTCTGTCTAGTCATTACGCCCACAACTAATTAGAGTTGCAAAAAAATGGTTCATATATATTTCTAAAGGTCATATGTTCATTGGTCTCATTTTACTTCAATTTTTGAAATATGAAACAGCCATGAGTCTTCCACTTTTTAGAGGTCGCAGTTTTTAAATCTCTTCTGATTCGATTGACTGAACAAGAATTGAATTCAAGGAACTAGAGGTGTGTTGTGCTATCATAAATTTTAAGGGTTGGCTCAATATTTATGCTGGGTCTCAATACTAAAATTATTGTTTATTCCTCAAAGAATGATTTTGTTGCACCCATTAGTATGATACATAGCAAGCCTGACCTTTTGCTGAACTATTGCGTCGATAAGTTAGACTCAGTATCTTTTGGTATGAAGAAGTTCTATAGTAAGACAACCCATAGTGGTATAAATGGCTTTCCATATTTCAAGTGGTCACTATTTGCTACTAAACAATACCAAGTTAATCAGATGCGAGAATTCTTTTTGTTCCTCTACTTTTTTTGACTGTTGATATATCCAAGAACAAGTTAAGAACTTGAGGATTTTGAAAAAAAACACTGAATGAAAGCCACTCACTAACAAAAAAAATATATTAACGTGGTGAATTTGTAATATTACGTCAGGGTAGTAAATTTTGATGGCTACCTTTATTTTCATTTCCCTGTTTTTTATTTTCTCACACATGGTAAACTCAATTATTTTTGGAAATGGACATTATTGTATACAAATATTTGGACTATCTGTAATTATATTTTTTTTTTCTTTTCTTAATTTTTAATTCATCCATAAGGAACGACTTTTAATGTCCATAGACCAACAATACTATATTTTTGTATGTAAATACGATTTCTTAATTATTTTTTTCCTGGTTCGGTTTCAATACCTCTCAAAGGCTGCGATGAAAAAAAAGGGTGTGCAATCAGACTCATATAACTTCCCATTTCAACTGCAACATCTTACGGATGGTAAAACTTGATATTCTTCAAGATATGTACGTTTCAGCGAACTGTCTTTTGAAAGATTAATATCAGCGTTGCTTTCTTTTAAATCACATCATAAATTGATCTTTTGTGGTAAATATTCAAATACTGAAGTATGGCAACAAGTGAATTTCCACTTGAACTTCGAAATTTGATAAAATCCTCCAAATATGTTCATCTGGCAACTAGTTCAAAAGAACATGTTCCGTCGATATCATTAATGAATTATGCTTATCTAACGAACACACAACTCTTTAAACCCCAAACCAAACAAGAATTAAGCACAATACGACATGTGGATGATGGAAGAGAAAAGAATGATAGTAATGGTTACATAATTTTTGCCACATTCGATGATACAGAAAAAATTGAAAACATAAAGCACAACCCTGTTGTATCATTATTATTTCACGATTGGATAACTGCGAATAACTTATCATTGAGAAAAGGGAGTATTTCAAGTTTGTCACTCAATGAAACGGGACCTATTGATTCCAGTTATTCCCATAACAACAGGGTTTCGAATGTACTTAATGATTTAAATCAAGATGAACTGGGACAGATAAGTGCAACAGTTAGAGGTTACGCTCAGATCGTTGAACCTGATACACCTGAGTCACAATACTATATGCGAATCCTCTTGGGAGCAAATCCAGATGCAGATATTTTTATTTTAGCGGAGAATGCCGTCATTGTCAAAGTCCGTATGCTTTACGCAAAGGTGTCAGATAATGAAAATAATGTGGATATAATACTATAGTGGATACTACATCAAACTGAGTATTCCTAGCTCAAATAACATCGAAATTAGCATATGTTTTCTTAAGGTAAGTTAGTTTTTATGAGTACTTTTCTATTTCTGGGTCCAAATTATAAACCTAATTGTGGTTGAATCAAAAGAATTGAGTAGCAAAAGATTGTTGATATCCCCTGTTGGATAATCAGTCTCAGGTGTATTTTAATTCTACAAATTGCAAGAGCTACTATTCCAGTACTTGATCAAACAGTTTTTCGGGAAAATCTGTTTGTCAGTTGCAATTTCAATATTAAACAGTATAAAGCTAAACACAAGAACATGGAAAGTATACACACCCAGCAAGTAAGAACTGGAAGTTACTTCGCTGTTGAGACAAATATAATGAACTAACATTTCGCTCTAAGTTGTTAGCAGTTTTCAGAATCAAGCTTTCCACAATAAAAATATTATCGCCATTATCTTAATCTTAGATCTATTACGAGCGTTTAAGAATGTTTCTTTTTTTTTCCGCTTTCAAATTGTATCGTTTGTGTTCATCATGATTTAGAAAATAAAAATATCTCTGATAAAGCTTAGCACGTATTCAGATTAGACTAGGAATACCAATAAAATTTTAGTATCTTATAAACCATTATATATATATATAGAAAAAATCCCAGTACATTTCTCATCAAATAAACATCGCGACATAACAAATTGAAATAAAACAACAACAAAAGATAAAACAACATATAAAACAACAGAAATGCAAAGACAATCAAAAATAGACACCATGCATAAAAAACCACCAGTAAAGGTATAATAAAAGGTGACAGATACCATATGTTAGATTTTAAATACAACCGATTGAAAAAGGTAAATCTCGAGTAAGAATATATATTTAACCTTCAGGAAGAATATCTTGAATAGTCTATCCTAACTGGGGACAAGGAAGGATCTTCCTTTTCCTGAGCAAGAAGTTCAGTTTCCGGAAGCTTTGGATATTTATTGTAAAAATTTGAAATGTCTCTGGTGGGTGAATCATTAACTTGGATTGATTTATTGGGTTTCATGTTAATATTTGGTTTCCTTACTGGACTGGATGTGTAGAGTGGATTCACAGTCCTTCTTGGAGAGGGAGACAATTCCCGCTCTGGTAAAACATTTTCCTTTTGTAAATTTTTTATATCCCTTCTTGATTTCAAATAAGCATCATCAATATTTGCATTGTCCAAAGCCTCTTGAAGTAGCTTATTCATTTCTTCACTATACTTCAAAGTCTCCTTCATTGAACTCAATTCTTCCTGACATTTTTGGAGTCTTTCTTTTGTAGACTGATATTTCTTGAATATAATTTTATATCTGTCTTCATTGATATCATCTTTTAAAATTATCTTCTCACTCGTCGAATTTCTAGATTTTCTCAGTTCATTGATCAATTTTTGGTTGTAATCAAGTTCTGATACTTTACTTTTGAATGCATTACTTCTTAAAATCCTTTTTTTGACCTCATCATTTCCTGAGATAGTGTCATTATTATTGAGTATTATGTTGTTCAAATTTATGCTAGACATTGACATTAATGTTTGATCTTCATTGGAGAACACTGATTTTATGGCACCAAACAATCTTGAGGCTTTATTTTCCATTTTCGTGTTGCTAGATTTTATTTGACCAGATAATCTTCTCCTGAAGCTAGGCTTGAAAACTCTTTTATCACTTTCATTATTCTCCATTTTGATCAGTTTTCTGCGCTTGGCTCTTGTTAGTCTGGAATTGTCTCTATATTTACCATCATTGCCAGCTAATAAGCTTCTATTTCTCCTGGCACGCCATTTTATATCATTCAGAGTTCCATGGTCATGCTTCCGTCGATCCTCACTTCCAAAAATCTTGGAAACTGCCTGCTGAATTCCCTCTAACATGATTTGAATTTACTATAAATAATTGCAATTTCGTTTGAATTCAAATCAATTTATAAGCTGCTTAAATTTTTTAATTTTATTTGGTACCTTGTAGAAGTGCGTTTCAACAATTGCTTATCACTAGTGTATTTGACAGAACGCAAATAATAATCATCAAAGGACTTATTCTAGTTATTGCTCTTGATTAGTTAGCTCTCTCATCAAGTACACTGTTGCAAGTGATTGTTATCAACTTCTATTTTTATGCCTCGATTTCAAGCGAGTGCATTTTGATTGATATACGCCAGTTTTCGCGTCAAAATACACGTGACTTTAACGTGATGATAATAAATTTTGACGATTAACGAGCATGGTGACTCAAAGGTAGTCATACTTATAGTGATAAATAAAGCGACTTTAATAGACCAATGTAGCACTACCAGTATTGCAAGATAACCACCCGGGAAAGAAGTTTAATTTAATCATTATCTAAAGCAATCAACATTAAATTTATAGTAATACTTCTGATGCATCTATGAGAGTTATTTGCCATCATTTAACTTCTTGATTATATACTACATGGGACTATATATATTAACAGAGAAGTCAACAACCTCATTCCTGTCATTGATTCTATGCTATCATTCAGAAATTTAAACCTGAATCAACTAAGCACATCTTAATAATATCTTATCTAAGGCTGACCACTAACCGTTACTTGTTGCAAATGTGCCATGAAATTTTGCAAAGATACATCGTCTGTTAAAACAATAGTGGAGCCACCACGAGCCATATCTTGGTAGTTGTCAGAAGGATTCAATTTGGACAACAAAAATCTTGCTTGCGATCCACCAGCTTCAGTGTCAATGAATCTTGGTAATGGAAATCTGTCAACAAGTAATTCTGCTGCTTCCACTTTTGGTTCTTCAAGCAGTGCCTTGAAATCCGCATATTGAGGATCATCTTGGTAACCAGCCTTTCTCCACTGTGCAATTTGCTCACCATGGTAGATAAGGATGAAGAAGAAGGTGTCCAGCAACAAGATAGTATTAGGTTTAACAGAAACAGAGTCCAATAGAACTGGTTGAGGATCTTCTTCCATAGAGAAGGAAGTCAAAGTTGGCTGAATCATGATTAAAGAGTTTGTGGTATCCTCTCTGGTAAATATGTGTCTGTAGAATGCAGTTTCATCAGGTGAATTATTAAAAACGCTCAAAAATTGAGACCTTCTCAAATAGTAGGTAAATTGGGGGTACAGTGAGAAATTTGGAGCTAATCTGAAAGAAGCAGGGTCATCTTTGTTATAGTCTGCATACTTTTGACATAGTTTGATCAAAGTTCTGTCCAGCCATCTAATAACATCAGCACCATCATCTGTTTCTGCTTTAAATACTGCAATTCTAGCCATTAAGACAGCAGCGGCCTCTTGGTCAAATGATGCTGCAATTGCCGGTGTACCAAATGGTAGTAACTGGTTAGCAACAGTGGTTACTCTAATACGATTGGTACCAGATGCATGCTGATACTGTGTAATGAACTGTGTATATGCTAAGTTTGCTCTATCACCAGTCATTGGGGCGACTCCACCAGTATGTGCAATTTCAAAGAAAATACCATAAGTATGATGTGGAGACAAAGCTGACATCTTCCATACAGAAGTTCCACCAATACCTATTTCCGTGTCACTGATGTTAGTAGCATCAGTTTTCTTAATAGCTGATGCGTGACCAATAAGACCTTGTAATTTTAGATCTTTACTTGTTTTGACAGCCAAGTTACCATTAAAGGCCATGGTTAAATAGCCTTCTTCGTCTTTCGAAAATAGTCTCAAGTAAGATTGTTTGAAAATAGCGGTTGAGAATGCATCAGTTAGCAGCAATACACCACCAGTGGAGTCTGTCATCTTCTTCATTTCAGACATACCGACTTGATCATAACAACCAGCAAAAACATCAATAGTATGGCCATTCTCAGCAACTCTTTCAGCGATTGCATTGTAAAATTTGCAAGCCTTCTTGTAATGAGGAGCACGATCGGAATCGATATCATGATGGGACCGAATAGGATCTTTTAATTCAGAGTTGACAATCAAACCTGGGGTGATGGTACCAGGACCAGCTGCGAACAAGATAATTCTGGAGGCAACATTTTTGTAGCAACCTTGCAACAACAAGGATGCAATATTCAACGCAGACCCTGTAGCTCTCAAAGGCCTGTGCCCGGTGGGAACGGACCACTGGTCTGGAGTCATGTTCTCAAGAAGTTGGTTTAACTTGAACTCTACTTGCTCTAGAGGCAAAAAGAAACGGTTGAGAGATAATGGCGTGACTTTGCCATTAGCCAGAGGAGCCATGGTGTTATTTGGTTTCTGACCGGTTAGCATCTCAACTAGCTGCTCAAACTGATACTCTCTGTCTCCTCTGAAGACATTACATCTCTCGATAATGTCACAGGACAAATCATGCAACTGAACAACGTTTCCGTAAGTGATCAAACCAACCAAAGCGTTGGGTGGCAGCAATGATAGAGAAGTAATCATGGACTCCTTCAACGCGTCCAAGTTCTCTTTCTCAGCTGTAATGTCGACCACAAAGAAAAAAATTGGTGGGATTTGGACTGGCTTGTTGGTTATGTACTCCACCGTAGTCTGCTGCAGTTCCACTGGCATGTTCTCTTGCGTCATGTTGGCATACTGAGGTGGCAGGTGGTTTCTGGAGTTACAGATCGGACACGTCCAGGAGCTTGATCTGGGGTCAATTGCACAGTATGGGTTCAGAATAGCCTTACATTGGGGCCCCGCACAAACCACTGGGTTGTAAGACGCAATTTGCAAATCCTCAATCTCCTTCAATGGTGTGTACAGACAACCAACTGGGACCACGTTCTTGCTTGCATCGGTCTTGGATGATGGGAACACGTTCCAAGAGAAACGGACACCGTTCAAGTCCTCGTTGGTTTCAAAATCCATCTTCAAATGAAATAATTCAATTGCCCAGCTTTATTCGCTAAGCTCTTGTCCTGGTTCCTGGGAGCGATGTTGTATACTTTCTTTTCAAAAATGAAAGGAAAAACCAAAACAATAAGTACGGAAACGCACTGGCCCGCTAATACAATATACGCACTAAGCTTGTATATCCTATGTCCTGGAAATCAATGCAAGAAGAGCGTCTTAGCACCTGTTGTAATGATAGAGATCCTCTTTGTAGTGTTGATGGAGAGTTGCTCGACAATACACATAACGCACTTACGGGCGTGGGCTCGTTGTTTTGTTCACTGTCCCGGTCGTTCACTGGGTCCCCCCCTCGCTCCGTCTCAGTCTACAGCGCACCACATGGCCGAGCACTGCACACGGCGAGAAAGGAAGCATACGCACACACAAACACCCGCACAAACACCATCACAGCAACACACCGCGCGCTGATCCTGCCAGGTCACCGCCTCGCAGTGCCCTACAAACGCCCGCACGCGAGAAAATTACAACGCACACTCTGCTTCTTACCCGGCCACCACATCTCTCTGTTTTTCTCTTGTCACGTTGCAGCATGGTCGCTACGTCAACAGTGATATGTTGTGCAGCACACCCCCCTTCCGCAGTGTGTCCTGCCCTGGCCCCCGTGAGGACACGAGGAGACTAGCTGCCGTGCGTCTCAGTGGGACCTGCACGGCAGCAAGGACAGAGGCCTCGATGAAACGTGCCATACGAAAACAGCACGTGTAGTGTCACGGGAGCGCGTTCTTGACGGCTCGGCCAGCACTGAATTTTTTTTGGTTTCGCGATGGTCCTCGATTTTTTTTTTCTCACGGAGCGTCGACTACGCGTAAGCTGGACGGAGGGGGGGGGGGAACAGCCTTCACCGTTAGCTCGATCATCGTGGTCTTCTCTTCACAGAAAGCAACTATTAGCAGACGGCTCAATTGGGTTTCCCCGTATACGTTATTGGACCATTCTTGACGCGAAAGAAGACGGCATATAGCAGACGGCATATGTTGTGTTGAAACGAGAACTCTTCACATCACCTTACAATATTTTTTATACCTCCAGCGATAAGGGTCCGAGCAGTGGCTAAAGGGGAGAGGGGAAACAGCTAGTTTTTAATTTTATTGCATTTTTCAGTGTTTACGTTTTTGATAGACAGCAGAGTGTCAAGCAGGTACGAAAGGAATACAGGGGAAGTTCAATAAGACTAATATAACAATGATAGATTTGAGATTGCCGGTGCTGTGCGGTCTCATACGACTGGCGATATCGTATTCATTTCCCTCTTTGAAATACCAACTGGATAACACAGCAGAGTTCTCGACACCGTTCACGTCCTACAAGTCTTTGAGAGAGGGTGTCTATCTCCTGAGTAACGGATTCTCGTTGTACAGTGGTGGGGTGGTCCATCATCCACCGGTATTACTGCTGCTATTGCAGCCGTTCATAAACCTCGGAGTGGACTACATCCTATACAGCGTTATCGACGCTGTCATATGCTACCAGCTAATGGCTCTGGCGAAGTCAGGATCATCTCAATTCAGCATATTCATGAACAAGAAGAAGAGCGAGGGCGTGGCCTTGACGATTGGACTTCTGTACGCTCTCAATCCATTGGTAATTTTGTCCACAGTAAGTGGCTCGTCCACCGTTTTCACAAATTTGGCCGTCTCCTCAACACTATATTTTCTTTCTAGAAGCAACATCATTGCAAGTTCCGTATCAGCAGCAATCGCCGGTTATCTATCAACATATCCAATACTCCTTATCATTCCCTTCCTCTCTCTGGTGCACGGATTGAATAATAATGGATACATATCCATGCTGCACAATAAAGATGTAATTCTCTCTCTTCTAAGTGTGCTTTCAACGTTACTGATTTTAGTTCTCTGGAGTCACTCAATTGCAGGCAACTCTTACGATTTTTTTCCATTCTGCTATTTCCAGCAAATTGCATTTGGTAAAGTTTTTCCTAATATTGGGTTGTGGTGGTACTTTTTTGTTGAAATGTTTTCATCATTCGTTCCTTTCTACAAGGCAGTTTTCAATTTGTTCCTCTGTTCCTTCATTGTGCCTTTTACATTGAGATTCCGTTCCACGCCATTTTCAGCTTATATTTTATGTATGGGGTGGATCTCTCTAACTAAGCCCTATCCAACACTCGGGGATTACGGATTTTTCTTGAGTTTCCTCCCGTTATTCCAACAAATATTTGGATACATGAAGTTTTCCGTTGTATCTGCATTGCTACTTTTACACGCTGTTATCCTATCACCTCTATTCTACCATTTATGGATTGATTTAGGATCTGGAAACAGCAATTTTTTTTATGCATTGACTTTGATCTACGCTCTTGGAATCGGTTCCATATTAGCAGATATTACTTGGGCAACATTGAGATTTGAGTTTGATAATGGAAAACCAAATTTTTCTAAAAAAATTACCCAAATCTGATCCGCTGTCACTTTAAAGATTAACTTACATTATGACACTATCCTTTTAAGGACTGAAATATCTGTTTTGGAAGTAGTATTTATCTTTGTAGGATCTAAAATTCATTAATTTTTATAAGACGTTACGTGTCCCAAAACATTTCAATCAGGTATATCATATTCACAACTACCTCAATTTTACTTTGTCCAAAAAATAAGTTAGCTATTCAAGATAGCTTACCAGTAATTGATAAAGAACTTTTTAGAATTCAGGCGTACAGCCTGATTATGGTTTCGCGATCAGTAATTCACTGAAAAAAAAAATAAATGCGGGTGGAAATAGTACATAAAATTTACTCAAAATCATGTTAGAATAGATAATCATATATTGTAGCAATTTGTTCGTTTTGTTTCCCCAATTAAAATTTACTAAGAAAGTTGATTATTTTCCACCGGTTTCCAATAGTCAAATACCTTTGAAATCAACAGAACTGATATTACAATGACAATTCATAAAATAGATGTTGCAATCCCTTTTGTATTGAGTAGTGTTTTTCAGCCACTGAAAAAATAATAACTCCTGTTTTTTCTTTCTCAAATGATAAGAATAGTAATGACATTTAATTGGATATCTTTTTATTCAATATGGAGTTACGATTGTGGGATTGCAAATTTTTGCACAGATGTTAAGTTCGGAAAAATATTTACTAAAGCCCGATATTAAATGCCTTTCACAAACTCTTGTAGTCTAGAAATAACACAGTGATGGGTTTTTGTGTACCATATGAAAAAAAGCACAACTTTGGGACGTGTATACATTCCTGATGTTTATTTTGCTGTAATCATTTCTTCATTTGAACTCACTTTGGAAGTAATCTAATGAAGACTAGTATAGAAATGCATTATTCGGGTTCTGATCAATTTTTTAAGAAGACACCCTTGATGCTATAACAGATATTACCATTTATCGCCGCTATTAATTACTAGTGGTACGAGAATTAAGGTTTGTAAAAGGCATAATATGCTATTGGTTCATATGTAAAATTTGTGATTAAAAGGAAAAATCAGTCGCGCTTGCACTTGTCGAAAATGGCGCGATATGCTATTCAATAATTACAGAAAAAAAAGCAATGCTCCATTTCTTTTTGTCAGAATATGGTTCGATAAAACTTGCACTTGTAAAGTTGCCCTGCTGAGAATGCGGATGGTTCTATACACCATTAATTATTGTGTGGTATGAGGCCACCAACAACTTCCCTACCTAAAAGAAATGCACTGTGGAGAGCCTGATGGGTTTGTTCCGACAGTTTTGTCGCGGGACGCTTTGCGCTGTGCGGCTGGCTCTTTCGCTGGTGCAGCGCAGGATCCCACCTCCCCGCAGGATCGTCGCCCAACAGGGCCCCTTTTACCCTGATATTGACGTACAATCGTATCTATAGACATGTGCTATCTACGTTTTGAAGAACAATATTTACCCTGCCTTTGGCAACTGCATGTGCCAGGTACGTAACTAGTGAGTACACGTCCTTTGGCCGAAAATTTGTCCCCCCGCAGTGCGCGGAGGCGACAATGGAGCAGCTCATGCCTCATCGCGATGGCCCCCCCCCCCCGCACTCAATTGCAATCACTTCACTTAACTAAGTGTGGTTAAGTCTAAGAAACATGTTGACATACATTAATTACATTATAATTACAGAACTAACGAACTAGATATAGAAAACGAACGAACTAGAATCAGGTACTGTCTCACAATGAACTTTCCTGGATTTCACGAAGCATGCACATCAGGCATGCACTTTGTGATGATATGAAGAGAAAAGTGTCACTAAAGGAACATTAGGGTATCTGGACAAATTGATAAGATCAGAACAGTGATACAACGAAGGCTAGAGCTAGCAACCACCCACTTGCGATTGTTGTGGAACTGCCTGCTTGATATTGCAAGCTGCTCACGGTGGGGTGCGAGGATGCAGTGCTGGCAGAGGCTAGCTGCTGCTGGACACCGGAGTTTGAGTTTGAGTTGGAGGTACCAGCAGCTGCAGATGGCTTAGCGTTGGTTGAGCCAGAGTTGGAAGAGCCAGAGTTGGAACCAGGGCTGGAAGAACCAGCGTTGGAAGAACCGGAGTTGGAACCAGAGTTGGAGGTACCAGCAGGGGCAGATGGCTTAGCGTTGGTTGAGCCAGAGTTGGAAGAGCCAGAGTTGGAGGTACCAGCAGCTGCAGATGGCTTGGTGTTGGAAGTACCAGAGTTGGAGCCGGAATTGGAAGAGCCAGAATTGGAAGATCCAGAATTGGAAGAGCCCGAGTTGGAGGTACCAGCAGCTGCAGATGGCTTAGCGTTGGAGGAACCAGCGTTGGAAGAACCAGAATTTGAACCAGAGTTGGAAGAGCCGGAGTTGGAACCAGAGTTGGAGGAACCCGAGTTGGTATTTCCACTAGAGGAACCCGGACCATTATGACTTCCTGATGTGCCAGTTGCAGTAGCGGTTTTGATTGTGGACGTTGTGGTAGCGGTATGTGTCTTTCCATCTGAACCAACCACTGGTGAGCACGAGACAACGACTGTTTGTGTTACTGTTCCAGAGGTCACTGTTGTCGTAAAAACACTTGGTTGAGAGTAGGCACTGTTCGCTGAACTTGCGCTGCCAATGGTGTAGGTTGTGGTGCCGGTTCGTGTCTTGCCGTCGCTGCCGACAGTTGGGAAGAAGGAGACGAGGTCGGTTTCGACAGCGTCGCCGTTCGTCACGGTGGTGGTGTAAGCTGATGGCTGGGAGAAGTCGCCGCCCAGGGTGTAGGTTGTGGTGCCGGTGTGTGTCTTGCCGTCGCTGCCGACAGTTGGGAAGAAGGAGACGAGGTCGGTTTCGACAGCGTC